>ML106144.1:5375-51045 GCA_003697995.1 Taxidea taxus jeffersonii | reverse complement strand
GTCACTACCTACATGCTCTTCTTTTTGTGCTTTTAGTCTTAAAGACATTGCCTGGTCAGCCATCTTAGACATTTAATGGTTATCCTTGAAACCTTCTCCCTTACCATCTGTGTTTAGTAAAATGACACAGCTCAACAGTTCTATTATCTAAATATCTTATATCGGTTATCATTTCTTTCCCTCAGTCATTACTGCTATTTATTCTCAACATTCCATTATATATCTTCATACCAACATTCAATAAGTATTTGTCCAATTAATTTATGTTCTAATTTACTCAGTGACTGGAACCAGTAATGAAATCTGCTTTTGCTTGAGGAGTAATATTTTTAAAATTTGAAGTGTAGTTGGCATACAATATTACACCAATTTTGGGTGTACAACATAGTGATTTGACAGTTCTATACATTAAAAAAATTGGGGCACCTGGGTGGCTCAGTGGGTTAAAGCCTCTGCCTTCGGCTCAGGTCATGATCCCAGGGTCCTGGGATCGAGCCCCACATCGGGCTCTCTGCTCAGCAGGGAGCCTGCTTCCCCCTCTCTCTCTGCCTGCTTCTCTGCCTACTTATGATCTCTGTCTGTCAAATAAATAAATAAAATCTTTAAAAAAAAATGCTTGCCATGATAGATGGTTACCAATTGTCACTGTACAAAGTTAGGACAATATCATTGACTATATTTTCTGTGCTGTAATTTTCATCCCCAGGACTTATTTATTTTATAGCTGAAAGTTTGTACCTCTTAATCCCCTTCACTTATTTTGCCTGTCCCTCCATCCCCCTCCCCTCTAGCAACCACCAGTTTGTTCTCTGTGTGTGAGCTTGTTTCTGTTTTTTTTTTTTTTTTTTTGTGGTTGTTGTTCTGATTACTTCCACATACAAGTGAAATCATATGGTATTTTTCTTTCTCTGTCTGACTAATTTCCCTTAGCATAATACCTTCTAGGTCCATCAGTGTTGTTGCAAATAAAATTTCATTCTTTTGGGGACTGAGTAACACTCTATTGTGTATGTATATCACATCTCCTTTATCTGTCCATCTATCGCTAGACACATAGGTTGCTTCCATATCTTGATTACTATAAGTAATGCAATAAACATAGGAGTGACTGGAACCAGTAATTAAATCTGTTGCTTGAGTTATTATACCACATTTCATAGATTCTAGGATGTACTGTGAAACATCTGTGAAATTGGAATGTATTTTATGATAGATGGTGTTTAATTAGGAGCATTTTTGTTTCTTAAATTCATGTACTTTAAAAGGAATGGTGCCTTGGATTTGATGAAACATGCTAATGGTTTTCTGACTACTTCCCCAGCCTCTGTGACTTTCTGTTTTCTCTGTCTCATCGATCCTTAGTGACTTTTTTGTGAGCAGTCAGAACAGGTCTTAGAAAATAAAATACCGAATATGAAATGTTTGCATAATCCTTAAGCCTATCTTTTTGTCTCATTTTACTTTTTCTATTATTTGGTCAGAATCCAGCAGCCTGTATCTCCTTCAACTTAATGTTTACCTTTTCTTACCTGCCTAGGAATTCTTTGATGTCTGTTGTTGTAGGATAAAACATAAACTTCCTTAGCATAACATAAAAGGCTCTTCCCCAACTGATCCTAATGTAATTTCCCTGCCTTTCTTCATTTTTCCTACACACTTTAAGTGTCATTTTCACAAACTTTATCAATGTTTCTTGAACAAACAGTCATGCCTCAGTATGTGCTGTATGTTTTGCCGTGAAAGACTTTTCTGACTCAATTCAACCATCTCGTAGAGTTTCATTTTTCCTGGATATCTCAGAAGTCTTTCCTGGGTCCTCTGACTCACTCTCCTTTTTGTGTATTTCCTAGCAAGGTGGCTGTAAGTATGGAATCTCGAGTCAGAATGCCTGAGTTTGAGTCGAGCTACAGCATTTACCGGTTCAATAAACTAGTAGTCACTTAATCTCTCTGTACTTTCTCCTTCAGGAAAATGGGGATAATAATAGCAACTACCTACAAGGTTGTTGAGAGAATTATGTGGGTTAATATGTTCAAATCACTTAGGGGAGTTCTGGGTGCATAATAAAGGTACAGTTGTGAGTGTAATGCCTGATAATTGTTTGCCTCATCAATTAAAGAGCAAGCCTTTCCTTGATGGGGACAATATCCTGCTTTTCTTTGCATCTTCAAGCCCCAGGCTACCTCCTGACATGGATCCATATCCCATAAGCACTTAATAAGGAGCGCCATCTGTTAAACATCAAAGAGAAGCACAAATTTGTCATATTTGGTCAAATGCATAAGTTATTTTTGTCAGGTTCTGTGTACAGAAAGCATTAAAAGTGGTGAGGGTTTCATTTAAAGTGGGGGATTTCTTATCATCTCCTGCTTGGAACGGGCAGTATTAAAATAGTGGCGGGATCGAGCTTGTATCTGAGGGTGCTATTTCAGTTCTCTCACCTCATGTCAGTTTATCTTTTGCAGTTTTTTAATTGCCTAGGGAGCGTGACCTGGGTCATAACTCCAACCAGCTGCATCGATGCGAAGGGTGAATGATAGTTATGCCTATAGAATATTGTGCTTTTAAAGGTCACAGCTAAAATGTTACCTTGCAATAAACTGCAAACAGTTCACTTTGTCTTGTAGAACAAGCTTGTCTGACAGTGGAAAGGACAGGGTCTTCAGTGTGGTGGGGGACAGGGATGGCAGAGAAGGAGTGACGATTGAGCGCCATCTTCCTTTTCTCCCCAATGTTCTGTGACACTGCATCCTTTTCTTCCTTTCTCCATCAGTCTGTCTTTCTCTTCTGCCTGAGCCAGTCCTGGAGGTCTGGACGCTTGGCACCTGTCCTGGTCAGGGGTAAGGTGACCTGGAAGTGTTTGCTTGTGTGAGAGAGCAGTAATGCTTGCCAAAGAGGACCCTTTTTGGAGTGATACCACTGACTATAGCTAATTGGGACTTAACACTGTACTAAATTTTCACTATTTTTTGTATTAAGTAAATGAACAAATGAGTTAAAGAAACTGAATGGACCGTATTTTTCATGCAGCTTGGGGAAAGCACAGCCTTTGAAAGCAGTCTACCTCAAAGCATTAAATAAGTATATTATTAACCTTGTAAGAGGTATGAAGTAGTGTACGAAAGGAGTATTCAGTGATCTTCCCTGATAAAAATGAGGCCAATATGGCCCCGTGCATTGATCATGGGTTTTATAGTCAAATAGATCTATCTAAATTAGCCTTAAATTCTGCTATATCATTTTGTAAGACTCTACAGAGTCTTGGCTTTATTGTTTGTAAAAGGAGTAATGGTAGTACTCATCATGGCCAATGTTAGTATGAGGTCATATATGTAACATACATGGCACATAGTACTTGATGTAGGTGTATAATGACCAACTGTAGACTCAAATGAATTTTAATATGTGGTCCTTTAGAATATTGGTTAGAGACTGAGTTTATGATTCAGTAATCTCTATACATACAACAATAGATGATTAGGTAAATAAATCATACACCCAAAATATGTAATTGTTATTCCCACTGAATTGTAGTTTAAAATACTCAAGTTCTACTCAGTAAGGTGGAGTACTCAAAAAGGGTTTTTATTCTTTCTGCAATGGAGTCACCAGTAAGTTTGCCAGAGAAAAGTTTGTTCCATTTTAACACCCATTTTAAAAGCTAAACTAGATATTTCTAGTGTTTTAAAAGAGTGCAGTAGTGGAATCATAATTCTGATAGGCTCTGTCCTGATGTATAAAGTGCATTTAAAACACAATTTGTATTATTTAGAGACATCGCCCTTTGAATCTAGGACACTACTAAATTATTCATAGGTTTAAACAAAATATGTACAGTTGATTTGATGCCTAGATAAAAAGAAAAGAATTTTAAAAGAAGATAATGTCAATAAGGAAATTCAGCCATATTTGGTTTGTTACTGCCTTAGAGACACTAATTATAGCTGAATATGGATTTTTATATGAAACAGTAGAGTTCCTACATCTAGATGTCTGAATTTTTAATTAATAAAGAAGAATGGCACCGTTTCTGATATTCAGAAATAGAAGCTATGTAATCCCTCCTAGCAGCCTATTCTATTTTATTTTTGATAAAATAACACTTTGTATGAAAATGAGCAATTGGGCTTTATTCCCATCTCTCTTGGATTTGTTTGGTCCTCCATGGCCATGGATGTAGTTCTTCAGTATGTCCTTCAATAAGATAGCACATAGTTCAAGTAGAGCAATTTAATTTTTTCACTAACTTGATAATAGTATACTTAAAAATTTTAATCGGGATTTAGTAAAATATTTATCTTTTTGTTGTTGTTGTTCATCAGATCCTGAGCCTAGGGCTCAGAGGAGTGGGATTGTGGTGCCATGGCTATATGCTGTTTTATCTGGGAGTAGAGAAAATTTCCTGGCTCTTGGGGATGTTTCTTTGTAGAAGTCACTCTCAGCATACAATGTAACTTTAGTGGCACAGAAGCAAGAATGTCATGTTGATTCCAAGGGCCCAAATCCATATGCTTTCCCTTCTGAATTTGTCTTCATAAGTCCCCAGGTGAAGCTATGAAAACATTTGTCTTCAGTGTCCCTTGCTCAAGGCATTTCAGAGTCTCTCCCCATTGTCACTGTGTGGTCACCATTTTGGTATCACATGCTCCAAAAGGAATATTTTCTCAGTGCTTCACTCTACACAATTTCTCCTGTTTTCTACAAAAGTGTATTATATAAGTATTCATTAAATAGAATGTTATGATCTCTCCCCCTCTTCCTGTTACTTCAGAGTGGTGTAGAGCAAGGACTCTGGAGTCAGACTTCCCTTCATAGCCTAGCTCCAAAATATAACTAGCTGTGTGACCTGATACATCACTTCTCTACCACTCAGATTCCTCATTTGTTAAAGAGGGAGAAAAATTGCACCTATGCCATAGACTTGTTTTGAAGATTAAGTAGTTTTATTTGTTAAATTCCTAGCACAGTGGAGCAAGCACTCAAGAATTGTTAACTATTATTTCAATGTAACATTGAAGTAATCTAAAATTATAGGGTATTTTGTTTGGTTGGTTGTTGTTTTTTTGTTTTGTTTTGGTAATTTCTCAAACCTTAGCTCTTTCATGGCTTCTTAATGTCCCTTAGAATATTTTAACTCTGACTTAACATCATAGAAATTTAACCATGAGTCAGGTAGAATTAACACAAACTCATAAGTCTCGGGAAAGCTTCATACTAACAATTAGTAGAAGGTAGTTAAAGTTCATGTAATACAATGAGGGCATCACCCGACTTGAAATTTATAAAGTCAGGGGCTCAATTCTCAGATTTGCTAATTAAAATCTGCTTGGCTTTATAAGTTCTTTAATCCTTTTGAACATAATTTTCCCTTACTGTAAAATAGAGACAATATTATTAGCATGTAATTTATAGATGGTACCTCATTTATGTTCAGTTGATAAACATTCAACTTGACTTCATTTCTGAACCTCAGATGTCTAATTGAATACATGGGTAGACCACAGAAAAATAGCACCACCATGGTGACTCATTTTAAGTAAAGACCTCTGACCTTTCAAATTCCCTAAGAAACTGTGATGACAGCTGAATGATTTTTCATGTGCCAGAGAACTTATCTGTGAAGTCCACCTAGTGAAGTAAAAGCTTTTGGAAATAATAATATTTCATAAAAGAAAGATTACCAATGCTGCACAGTTTGAATCAACCTGCTCTAAAGCAGGATAATTTGAATGTAAAACACATTATCTTTTCCTGGCTTATGTTTATCTTTCTAGTCAAATTAATGTGTCTCTATTGTTCATCAGCCGAATTTTAATCATAGCCATTCTAGAAGATACATGTACTAGGATAGTCTATAAACCACTGAAAGGTAGAGCTCCAATTTTCTTTTAGGTAGTGAAACAGAACAGAATTTTCCTGTATGTTTCCTGGATCCTCCCCTACCCATAATTTCTGAGGAAAGGTAGTCAGAGGTGGAGGTTTATTGTTAAGATTGAATCTAGGAGAATTTGGGCTGGTTGGCATCCTGTTAATTGTTGGGATTATAAGGACTGTCTGTTTTAAAGTTTCCATTTTCCAGATGACAAAAATTGAGAAACCTGGTAAATGAAGTAAATTGGTTAATCCTCAGACCCTGGCTGGAACCTCATCCCACCTGCCCGGGTCAGGCTTCCTGTGAATTTGCTGCCCTGTAATTCATGCGTTGTGTTGAGACATGGATCCAGACTTGGGAAATAGGTTTTTGTGGTTTACTGTCCAAAAGTAGTTTGCCTTGCAGGTCTTGAACTCTCTTATAATGAGGAGAGTTGTAAGCCTGGGGGAAACTAAGTGCTACTTCAGTCATTAAAAAAACAAAGGAGATTTTTCTTTTATGATTAACAATCCCATGAAATTGAGCCACCAAAATACTTCTTTCTCCCTTACATGGAAACGTTTTGTAGGCTCCCCTGTTTTGATCTCTTGGAGCTTCCTTAGTATTTCTAAAATCCTGAGTTTTCCTTTTGGATTCAAGTGAAGTGTAAACTGGAAAGCAGTTATCCTTTGGAAATTTGTATTTATAAAATATGATATTTTACTTTTTAAAAAATATTTTAATATTTTTTCCCCTTTAAAAGGTTTGAAAAATAGGGTACACTAGGTACTCATTGGGAAGGGTAAAGGTGGAGAAAGACATTTTATAATTACTGGGAAAAATGAAAAGTAAAAGCAAAAACACAACCTGTAACATAATTTGGGACATCCATTTCATGCCAGAAATTAAGTGAAGCTGTTGCTCAATAGCCAATTTGCAACATGGTTGCTGAGAAAATAATGGCCTAAGATCTTGTATTCAAAAGGCAGGTGATGTCCCATCACCCAGAAGTTTTAGTAAGCTGTTCATGAAATTATTCCTGCATTTGTTAAAACAATGATAGGAGTAAAACTTTCCCAAGAATGTGGGTATTGAAGTATATCTCCTTTTAAGGACTCAGTCATAAGAGTCCACCTGTGAAATTAAGTGTCCAAATACTTAATAACTAGGGTGCTTGAAGCTGCAAACATTTCCAGGTCCTGAAAACTAAACAGGCAGTAGAGATTCAGAGAAAATGATGATTTTTAAAAGCTTGTGCTCGTGGCTGCCAGGCTCTGTGTGCTCTGCTGATCTTGCAAAAAAAAAGCTCCCTGGTAGATCTTTCCTAGGTGTGGATGCAGGCCCTTTGTCAAGAGGCAGCTGCAGGGGTAAGACTTGTGGTGTGGCAGGAAGGGGCTGGAATATAGTGCCATCACTGAGCTCCGGGTAACTTCCTTGACCTGTTGGCTGTTGCATTACCTTGTGTATAAATGGGGGAGAGTAGTATGGCTGGATGAAATCTTAGTTTTCTCCTAGGTCTAAATTTATCTTTCTTCTTTTTACATTTTTTCCCTGCTTTTTATAATCCACCATCAGTAAATTAACTTCCATAGTTTAGACCCAAAAGGAAAGCTTTTTGCTCTTGGCAGAAATTACTATGTAATCATTCCACTTATCCCCAATCAGCTCCCCCTCCCACTCTGTTATTCAAATGTTTACTATGCTCACTTCCAAACTGTCTTCCAAATTGTGTCCTCACTCTCTGCAGACAATTCCTCTCTCATATAATAGAGATTCCTTTATATCATTCCTCACGGAAGAGATGTAATAGATAGATATTTAGATACTATGAGATTACATGAAAACAGATCATTCGTCACATAATGGAGTAGTACTCTCTCATCTCTTTTCTCTCAGATAAATAGAGGCAAGCAGGCAGTAATTTCCTTGACATTTTGTACTTTTCAGCCACTTCTTCTTGCTCTACAAAGACATGAAATGATTCTGATTTCATAAAATTCTAACTTCCTTCCCTTCCATGTCTGTCTGCATTTTGCCCCTTTCTGCCTTTTTGTGGCCAGAGGACAACATTCCCTTATCTTTTCTTTATTTTCTCTTCAAACTCTTTTCCTCTGCTTTCCCTCCCCACCCTCTACTCTGTAAACGGTTCAAATCTCCCCCATGAAGCAGCATCAAGATGACGATGACTCAGCTTTCTTGATCCTAAAGCCCATGTAGAGTCCTTAGGGTCTTTCTCTTCTCCTGATCAAATTATATAATGTATCTCTAAGATGTCATACATGATATTTTAAAAAATCCACTTTCTTTGCCAAGTATGTATGTATGTATGTATGTATGTATGTATGTATTTATTTATTTATTTTGGTGCAAATCTTCCAAAGCTTATTACCCTTAGTTTTTCACAGTCTCTAACAGAGTAGCCATTTCACTCCTTCTTGGAATTTTCCCGCTCATTTTCAGGGTATTATTCTCTGTTGTTCTTCTAGCTTTCTCTTCACTCTTTCTCAGCCACTTCTCTCCCTGAGCACACAGAGTTGCATTCTCAGCCCTTTTACTCTCTGCACATTTCCTGGGCTATGTCTCATACATATGCCTCAATCTTCAACTCCACCAATGAGCCCCAGTTCCTCTGTTCTGAGCTCTAAATCATTTTCTCCCTTCTCTCGGCAGCTCACCCTCCATATTCTTTTTGTGCAAATGATAACATTATATCTCCCTTTATGTCTCTGCTCTCTTCCCCCACTTCTGTTCTCAGGCCAGCCAGAAACCTGGGAGACATCTTTCTTTCACCATGTACTTCCAGTCAGGATGATTCTTTATCCTAAATGTTTCTCAAATCATCAGTTCCTTTCTATTCTTAGAATCTTTGGTGCAGCTCATCATCTCTTGATTGCACTATTGCCCATATCTGGTTGACTTCTCATTAGTCTTGTTTTTATGCAATCCAAATTTCTATTGCTATTATAGTGATGTTTATAAAATCTCTAAACAAATGTCTAATTCCTTTGATTGAAAACCATGGATGGCTGATTCTCTTCAGAGTCAAGTTCAGACTTATTAGCTTGATATATGATATCCTTCAACAAAGTGGCTCCAACCCAGCTTTCCTTCTTAGGTAGCACATCTGAATCTAAAGTTACCAAAGCAAATGACAAAAAAAAAAAAAAAATACTGCATTTCTTAAGTTTCTTAAATTACTTAGAACAGACTCCAAGCTTCCATTCTTCCTCGTGGGTAGGAATGTCAATCTTAGTAAATACAGACGTTATCACCTAAGGTTTGTTCCAAAGTTCCAGAGACTTGCAGGATGCCAAAATCCTGGAAGTTCATCTGGTCAAAATTCAACTGCTCATTCTAGTCTCTCCTAAGATACCCATTGTCTCAGCCAGCATGGTCTCTCAATGAGTTTTTCACTCTAGTGGTTTTCTTTTCTCTGTTCTATGCTTGGGGAGTAGGAATCTTTGTTCTGAAAAAAAAAAAAAAAAAAAAAAAAAAAAAAAAGCATGCTTTCTTTATGTTCCTTTTCCTGGATACTAAGTATATCCCTTCAGTGTGTCTATAGTCTTCTCAAAAACAATAAGTAAGGGGATGGTTGGGTAGATGGGTAAAATAGATAAAGGAAATTAAGAGGTCCAAACTTCCAGTTATAAAATAAGTCACAGAGATGAAAAGTACAGCATAGAGAATACAATAATAAGACTGCAGTAACATTGTTGGGTGACAGATGGTGACTACACTTATCGTGGTGAACACTGAGTAATGTATAGAACTGTTCAGTCATTATGCTGTACATCTGAAACTAATACAACACCAAATGTTAACTATACTCCAATAAAATATACTTCAAAAAATAAAAAATAAGTGCCTTTCACTTCTCGCAATTTCTCTTTTCTTCCCTGGAAAGGAAATCCCTCTAGGGCAAGAAATGGTTTACTTACTGGGAAGAAAGTCTTAAGATGAAAATAAAAAATAACATTTCAACATATATTCTGCATTGTTACTTCACAACTTCAGTGCATGTTCTATCCATTCTAGATTACTTCCCTTCGATCTTACCTGCTCTCTATGCTCTTTTTTTTTTTTTAGATTTTATTTATTTATTTGATAGAGATCACAAGTAGGCAGAGAGGCAGGCAGAGAGAGAGGAGGAAGCTGGCTCCCTACTGAGCAGAGAGCCTGATGTGGGGCCCGATCCCAGTACCCTGGGATCATGACCTGAGCCGAAGGCAGAGGCTTAACCTACTCAGCCACCCAGGGGCCCCGTGCTCTATGCTCTTTCTCATGTCTGTGCCTCTGCATGTGTTACATCTCATTTTCCATGCCCTCCCTCCTCAAGTTCATCTAGACTTCCCTTTATGACTTAGTTCTCAGTTAAAAATGGTCTAGTCTGGGTTAAATGACAGAACACTTATTCATAGCATTCATCCATTCATTCACTCTCATTGATTGATTTCTTCAACAAGAATGTATTAAAATAGCCATCAAGTGTCAGAAATGCTGGTAGGCACTAAAGATCCTGTGGTGAACAAGAGAGAAGACATGGGTCCTCACACAGTTTATGGTCTAATAGGAACACAGATTTGAAAGATAATTGCCATGGGATTTTCATCTCTTCGGGATTAAAAAAATAATGCATGTTGCAGTGATTCAAGAGAAAGTCTATTTTAGAAAATTATTTTATGCTACTTCAGAGATAATTTGGAAAAAAAAAATTATCATGAAAGCCTTAAAAGAGCCATAAAAATGAGTCATTTTGCTTATAGAAATTATATGTGGCTAACAAGCCTTAGTAAGAAACTATTTCACTCATAGTTGAATTAGAAACCTTGACAGAAAAAAGCCATATTTCAGTTATTTTGTTTAAAATTTCTCATCACTATCTTATAAATAATACTTTAAAATAACAATAAAACCAATAGTCATTTTCAAAGACATGAAAGAAATAGATACATTCTTCTTTCACAATAACTTTTTTTTTTTTTAAGATTAGAAGGGGCCTATAACTCCAAAGGTCAAATAGAAAATGTTAATGAAAACAGAATGTAGTCAAGTCAAATAAAATAAGAAAATAAACCAAGATTTTGCTTCAGGCATTGCAAATCTGATTCAAATAGCCTTCTCAGAAGATTAAACCTGCTATTTACTGAAATGTAAAGCAATGTTCTTATACTTATTTACAAATAATTCTCCTTTTTAATATCAGGATATAACATTCTCCTAAAGATAATAGCCTAAAATGATTTTGTGTGTAAGAACTAATTTAAATGATTGTTGTAAAGCTAATTTAAAAAACCTGGATTTAGCAAAATAGGTCAAAAACCTTATGAAATTACTAATTACCAGTATTTAATAAAGAAAGCCAAGGGTAATTTCAATACTTAGTGTCCTAGAATCAAATTATAGACATTTTAATAGTGATTGAACAAGTCTATGATCATTACTGTTTCAAAGCTGTAGGAACTAATTTAAGTTTTTGCAAATACAGATCTAGCACTGCAGGTCTTTGGAAATTGTAAAGTATCATTTATGTAGCCAAGGATCTATTTTCAAAGAGTGAGGCCCACTTATGTTCCAAGGTGTGCATTGTTATTCACATAATGATTCTGGCACCCATGATATAACACCAGGGACATAAAGTACTCTTTATTTATGTGAAATGGTGTCATCTCTTTATTAATTACCATGAAGCATGTGCTTATTAAATGATCTGTAGTTGGACAGGTCAAGGATGATTCAGGAAGGACTTTCTCCCTAAATTAAAAGTGTCTATTGCAAAATCAAATAGCAATTTAACAGTGGAATTAATTCTTCACAGTTTTATGGAAAAAATATTGCCACTGGAAAATATTTCCATTGTCTGTCCTGAATTGATTATTCCTATCTCATGGTCTTTCATAAAGGTTTTACCAAGAGATTGGAAAGAGTTTGCTGCTCACTCATGATGATGCTTCAAAAAAAAAAAAAAAGGTTCTTCAGAATGGATCAAAGGCTGTAATTTCCATGCCATTTCTGCTCAATTTTCTTTTCTCCTAATGTTTTCATTTTTTGAAATGGCTATGATTGCAATCCAATTTTGCCCACACAGCACTGCATGCCTAAATGAACCATTTATCACAAACTTTTTGTCTTTTTGATGCTTGAGATTTTATTTGCTTAGAAATCTTTTTTTTTTCTCCCCATTAATGTTTACCACTCAAGCTGCATTACAATTACCTTCAGTAATTACTACCTGTAGTGGCTTATATTATTCTACTCTCCAGATGTGGCACCAAAAGTTCCTATTTCAAACCAATTATATGTTAGTATTGGAATTCATTGCTACTTCACCAAATAAAGATTCCCTTATCCATCCTTGAAATATTTTAAGTTTTATTCTCATCCTGATTAAAAAATACTTAAACTTTAACACGAAGTATCAATCCTAAGAGTTTTAATCTCAGAGATGTTCAGAACTCCTGAGATTTATCTGTTCCCTTATATCAGTTGACATTAATCGCTGTGATGGGACAGTTTAAGCTAAATATTATAGCTACCAGTGTATGGTGTCAAAACACTTATTTTAAGAAACATAGTTATTAGTTGACCAACTTTTGAATTTAAGGCCTTTTAACATGGTTAATTTCACAAAGCCTACTTAAAATTGTCTAAACCCATGTTATAGTCATTGCAATGAACATTATAATAAACCTTCTCCACTTTCAGTGCTCAAAGATTTAAGAAAAAGGAGTTTAAATTTAGAATAAAACAGGTGTAGACCATGAAGAAAACACACTTTAGCTCCTTTCTTTGTCTTTAATTTTCATTAAATTTGCAATCTGGAAATTCAGAAATAGGGGAATGCTAAAAGCATATTTGAAAAATGCCTGTGTTTTTATGTGCTAGGAGATTAAAGAAGGTAATTTTTAAGAATCAGAATGATACTAGCTAAAACTTGAGTATGATACTAGTTAAGAATCAGTATGATACTAACTCTCCTAGCTAAGGAGTGGAACAAATAGTAGGCAGCTTAAATAGTAATTTTTGGTAATGATTGTAAAGATTAATTCTTATAAATGATAATTACATTCTAGAGACATGCATTTTTAAGTAGATATGTGCTATATAGTTTTTATATCACCTTTACCTTACAGACATTTATCACAATTTCTTCAAAAACCATGTCAGGTCTATAAACTTCCAGAAAATATTCTGTGATGAATTTCAACAGGCTCTGATTATTCTTCTACTGCATCTTTCCACAAAGCCAGATCTTAAAGCTAATTTTTTTCCAAAATTGCTAAAGTGGAGACAGGTTTGTTTTTTTGTTCTTAGTGTTTCCTGCTGGGTTCTGTGACAAGTCACTTGAGTACATTAGCATTTCACACCACTCAGAACATCATCTTTTCTGCCCTGTGGTGTGGTGGTGTCAAGGGCTTGGACTCAACTTGGTTTAAATGCCAGTTCTTTCATAATCGTCTTTGTGATCCTCCACAAATCACTGAACTTCCTTAAGCGTCAGTTGTGCTTTTTAATGAAGGGATGAAGAACACACAAGAGAATATAAGGAAAAGGCTTGGTATATAGTTTAAACCCCTAAATATTGGTTCTTTTCCTTGTAATAAACTGTTTGTTACACAAGGTTAATTTACTTTCTCCTGTAACTTGCTTTGTTCTTTAAAGTGTGTATATGGATGTATGTATAGGGTTGGTTCTGAGTGTGGGAAGATGAAGACTATCTGTGGGAATACGTTTGGGACAAGGAGAGTGGTTAATGTATTGGGTTATAAATTCTTTCATTATTAAAAGCTCTTAGAGATCTGAAGTAGTTTTTGTTTTGTTGTAGTTATTTCTTTTTTGCTTTTTTTTTTTTTGCATTTTCCTTTTCCTTCTTTTCCAATTGGACCTAAACTATGATATGTAAAAACACAGGCAGTTTACATGACATAATTGTTTAAAACTTGGGCTCTGAATTCCACCTGTTTGACTTTAATTCATTCGATCTGTGATCGATCGATGTTGGGGGGTAGTTACTTAAACCTTTGTGCCTTTCCACACTCATCTGCAAAATAGGTCTGTTGATAATGATGCCAATCTCCATTGGGCTTTTGCTATGAGAGGAGTGAATTTAATAATAAAAACTGCAAGGTATGATAATGGCATCTTGCATACTGTGAACACATGCACCTATTAGCGATTACTAATTCCCAAATAACTCAGGTTCGATATAGCTAAACGGTTCTTGGGATGAACAATATTATTTTGCTTAAAAGCACTGAATGAATTAGTTAAAAATAAACATGTAATTTTGATGAGTCATGTGAGATTATGATCTTTTAAATGTATATATAACAGAATAAGATATACTAAATTGTATATTTTTTTAAAAGATTATATTCTAAATAAAGTTAGAAAGACAGATTTTTTTTTAAAGATTTTAGTTATTTATTTGGCAGAGAGAGAGGGAGAGATCACAAGTAGGCAGAGAGGCAGGCAGAGAGAGATGGGGAAGCAGGCTCCCTGCTGAGCAGAGAGCCCGATGCGGAGCCCGATGCGGGGCTCGATCCCAGGACCCTGAGACCATGACCTGAGCCGAAGGCAGAGGCTTAACCCACTGAGCCACCCAGGCGCCCCAGAAAGACAGATTTTTAATGAAAATAGGTCAAAGCTTCATACATTTAGAAAACTGGGTACCGTATTATTAGGCATGTAGTACATGTTAGGTAATACTAAGTTACCATCTAAAGCCTTTGAGGTAAGAATGGAAATGAGCAGATAAGGTCTTGAAACTTTTTAGATTGAAGATTGTTCTGTAAAGTCTGGAACCAATAATTAGTAAATTGACGAAATAATTATTGAGAAAAGAACAGAGCTTATTAAATACAGTGTAGATCCTATCATTAAAATAAATGAAGACATATCAAATTACATAATAAACATTCTGCATGTTTACTAGGTAGTGACTATGATTGGAATTTTCCTATTTAATACAGAAATCTCCTATGAAACTTAAAATGTTAGGAATTATATTCGCGTTTCATCCTCTGGACATCAACCGGTATGATGATGTTTAACCCAAATGACTGATCCTTGAGTTAATTGATTTGTTGTTTAATTATTATTATGGTAAAAAGTCTGTCATTTTTTTACTCAATGCCAAGCCCCTTTTCCCTTTGTTAAGTACAATTTAACCCACTCCAGCATCTATTTCCCTGCCCTGTGTGCTTCACCATTAGGAGAATGAAGTTCCCATGGTAGGAATGACTCAGCAAGAAATTCAATAGATTCTTTTTAACCAGTTTCTTTGTTAAGGGCAAAATTCATTGGAAATATTGCTAGCTCTTCTTTATACATAGATAAACCGTAGGTAACTTAGTATTATATTCCTGGGTAATTCATAACTATGCAAGGAGTAGTAAGAAATAAAGATGTACAAAGATAAGTTCATTAGCTGCTTAAGGGAGTGGAAATTTACCAGAATAAAATTGTATCCATCCTGTCATTCATTTCTTCACTTGTTCAATAATTATTTGCTATCTAACTGCTAAATGTGAGGTACTATACTAGACATAGAGGAGTGAGTTAAGATAGATATATAGTAGTGAACTAAACTCTCTTCATGGAGCCTACAATTTAGAGGAAGACTCAGAACATTAGACAAACAGATAATTGCATAATTACTTTTGTAATGGATTAAATGAGGAAAAAATATAAGGTCTTATCAGTAGTAAAAGGGATGATATCCATGCAAAGTAATTTAATAGGAGTAATTAGTAAATAGGCATATTTAAAAGTCTAAAATACTCTGGACTAAGTCTAAAAAATCTGGAAGTTGGCAAGGGAGGTTTGCTAAAGAAATATGAAATCAACACTGAAGTCCATTGTGCCAGGCCACATGAAAGGGTAATTATGACAAATGATTATAAGAAGGTAAGAAACAGAGTGATTAAAAGAAAGGGTAATTGAATTGGAGAAATAAACACTAATAAAAAAATAACCTCTGTGGCCTGGTTTGCAGAAATATTTTTTTCAGATGTGACTAAAATAACTTCTGAGATTTCATGGGGATTTTGGTTGTTTTATTGTTTATAAATTCATGGCTAGCTTTTATACAGAAGCCTAAAAGTTGAGTTTAATTGAACCTCATTTGTTCATTGTCTTACTGATAATTTTTGATTTAAGGAGTTTTTCTAAAATAGTCTTTATATTTTCTTTCTAAATGAGTAGAACTTACTATTTTACCTTCCAGCCTTAGGAAAGTGATTGTTTCATTTCAACTTGCTATGTGAGAAGAGAATTCATTGTAATATTTATGAACTAACTACTATGTACAAAATTCTTAGCTATGTGATTTTAGGCATCAAATAAACTTATATATCATGGTTTCTACTCCAAAGGAATTTGATACAGTGTGTGGTGTATGTGTACATTTGTGTTCAGGAGTCCTTTTGAAGACATTTGTGAAGATCTAAGAGGATATAATTAAGATTGGGGACTATAAAAAAATAGGTAAGATAATGAGGCGCCAACACAATAAAAGGAATAAGATGAAATTGTCTTGTGAGGTAATCTAATGAAATAAAGGAATTAGAAGATCTTATACTAAGAAGCACTAGGGACTGTAAAAATTATATTACAAAAGATGTAAGTAAGCATTGGTTCTTTGCTCAGAAAAGTGAGAGAAAATCTTTAGGAAATCATGAAAAAAAAACCCAACAAGGTAGGTTTTCCCTCCAATATATGGGAGTCTGAAAGACAATTGCAAAGCTTGGGAATACTCTGGATCATACCTAAAAATCACAGAATAGAATGAGTAGGAATATAAAATCTGGTCTATTAGGAGAGGTCTTTAACAGTAATATATGTTGATGGAGAGCTTTCAAGGGGAATAAATAGAAGCAGTGTCATCATTTGGGACCTTAGAAACAAAGACTGGACAATAGCCTCCAGAGTTGAGGGTAGGCAAACAAAATTGATGACTTGTTAGGCTTTAACATTTTCAGGTTTCTATGACTTTATGCTTTTTCTACATTGTACTTCTTGAATTACTATGAACAAATGTTCTCATTGCCTTGTATAACCATCATTTTTCTAAACCAATGTATTTGCTATCCAATGGGCATTTTCCCGAGGGAAATTTGAAAAACACCAATCTAGGGAAAAAAAAAAAAAAAAGAAAGAAAGAAAAACACCAATCTGGAATTTGAACTAATTTTAGATTCCAAAATAAAAGGTACATGGGTGGTAGTCACAAAGAGGAGTGAAATGTAAAATAAACTCAAATCAAACTGATCACAATTAGGGATTGTGTATTGGTCCAATTTCCTTCTTAACCAGTTGTGCAGATAATGTGATGGTAGACTATCCTCTATTCAAGAGTATTTTCCAGTTACTATGTTATGCACCTTTATATGTATTATTTAATTTAATCCTTATGAATATTCTAATACTATGGAGTAAGGTTATGCTCTTTAGTTTCTGTATAGGGAGACCCAGGCTTGGAGAGTTGCTAATACCAACATTCTTGCTCTATGATGACTAGAGGGAGAGCAAAAGTTCAGGGTAAGACCAGATTCTGACACTCTTGATTGCTAAGAGGACCATGTGCCAAATATGATGCAGAATACTGACATGATAAAAATACAGAAGTACCTTCAGGCTACAGCTAAGTGGGATGGAAAGTTTTTGATTTTGGTGGTATGGGTAGTTATGGGCTATTTTCATCCTGGAAAGGTTAAGGAGAATTATTGCTAGTTAAAAGTGAAAGTATATTGGAAGTTTACCCCACATCTAATTCCTTGGGAGACAAGATTTTCAAAACAAATTGAGCCAGGGTGTGAAGAGGTTTTCTGATGTTCCCAGTGGGCGAACAGTTGTCATGACTGACCCAGGTAAGAGGGTCTGGTTGAAA
Source organism: Taxidea taxus jeffersonii (assembly GCA_003697995.1). Lineage (NCBI taxonomy): Eukaryota > Metazoa > Chordata > Mammalia > Carnivora > Mustelidae > Taxidea > Taxidea taxus. Next base: position 33,307 of record ML106144.1, on the reverse strand, counting down.
AGATCACTTTCTCCTGCTATCTAACTAAATCATCTGTAAGTGGGAATTGTGCCACCTGGGCCATGGATGCCTATGATCCGGGTGCTCTTGGAAATATCTTTTCACAGACAGTCAGAAGCCCCCTTCCCTCATGAGGAGATAATTAAACCATGCCCTTCTGGCCCGTGGGAAAAAGAGTGTCTCACTAAGTAATGTCAGGGAAGAGATTTGGGTTCTAGGACCTGTGTCTCTATTCTCTAAATCATAAAGGCAATATTTTATGTAAGTTGTTGGATACATAATCCTTATTAACTGGCATTATTGACTCTGCTTTCCTGTCTGCCTTTGGAATTCAGGGGTTATAACTTTGGTGTTTTGACAGTATATTGCATAGTTACTGTAATAGATAGCACTCTTTATTGATAGAAATTGAAAAGTAATTTGATCTATAGTAAAATGAGCTAATTTAGGAGGAAATGGCAGGTCAAAGAAGTGCTGATGGATGTCACATTAACAGAAGTCTATTGTGGTCAAGTGTTGTGTGCTTTATCTTCCCTTAATACCTCTCTAAAACTTCCTACTTAGTACTTCAGGAATCCATAAACATTGCACAAATTCAAACCACGATGCGAGAATGCTTCTCCCAATTGGTTTTCTGGCAGCATGTTAACATTTTAAGTCCTGAATTCAGACTTCAAGCTTTTGGTTTTAGAGAGCTCTGTAACCCGAGCTAGCATATTCATTGAACATTAAACCGAGGGCCTCTACTCAGTACCTGTGTAATGTAGTCTTATTAAATATTATTTTAAAGATGGAAGTCAAGGAATATAACTTGCACAAGCTCTCTTCCACTTGAACAGAGTTTGTGGCTTTTAATGAAATAGGAGAAAAAAGCATATCTTGAGGAAACTGAGGATGGCTACTTGTTCTGATTTTTGTGTTTCCAAAATAATACTCAGGGTAAAATGACTGGGTTACAAGTGAAGCAGGACTTACATCAGCAGCAGTACCAATGTTTTCTTATTTGATGATGGCAGCCCATCAGGATTGAACACCCACCACTTCTGCAACTCTGTGACCCCAATAAAAATGATAGTTGAGCTGAGAATAATGAAGCTTATTTTTTCTCTTAGACGCCAAAGAAAGACGCAACTTCAGTGTAACAGAGTGAGGATTTACGCCAATAAAATCTGTGAGTGGACAAATTTACCCATCCTTGCCTCAAACAGGCCTAACATTATACTATTCAGACACAAATGCTGCAAAAAGACCACAATATAAATTGAAACTGAAAATACTTTAAATAAATTACTTTTCGGGTAACATGTTGTGTGGTAGGTGGTGCTTACTAGTACCATTGTTCCTATGGTAACAATTCTCCTAGCAACCTGAAAAGATCTTGACAGGATCTGCTCTTGAGAATCCATTTTTGGAGTATCACCAGAGAAAACTGTATATTACTTTCTACACTAATCATCTTTTAAAAAAAAAAAAAGTAAGATTTTTTCCAAATCATGGACCCCACAGTGTTACATGGAAACAATCTAGGGTTTGGAATTTTGTTATTTTGCTGTTTAATTGCCCAAGGACAACCGGAGTTTGACCTCCGGTCTTAAAATTATCTTGAGGCCAGAGAATATATCCTGCATGCCTTTTTGTTTTCTGGAAGCAAAAGTGACGTTCCTCAAGCGTCTCATGGCTAATACAAATCAAATCAACTATTCTGTTTGCAGCATACACAGGTATATTCCACAGTAAGTGAGAGAACTTGGAAAAGAATTGGTTCTCAAGTGATTAAAAGCAGTGACAGTCCTTTTATCCTGCTGCTCAAAAGACAAATGAAAGTTCATATGAAATTGTGATATGCTTATAGTGTCTTATTTCCCCTCATTTTACTAATGGTCACATTTGATGGATTAACATTTTCTTCACCTCCAAGCATTTTGCCAAATGGGAACATTCTATTCTATCTGTCTTAGTAAGTGACTGTCTCCTGGCATGTGAGATTAATAAAAAGTCTTATTGCTAAGTTTCTCATGGTTGGTCTACACGAAGGTTGATTTGTTTTCCTTTTCTCTGGCCATAGCTTTAGTTTACTTATCCCAGCCAGCCATGTATTCATTTCCAACTTTAAAACCTTCCAGAAAATGCACATTTTTTTAGCCTTCGCATAAAAAGAGAAATGGTGTTAATTATCAAATAGCAGAGAAAGGCCTTAACTTCTCAGTTATTTCTCAGTGGTAACTTCTGACTATTAGAAGTGAGGGTGAGATGCTGACCTGGCTCCGGAATTCAGCGTAGGTGCACCGTAGCCTGAGTGAGCTGCAAAGTCCCCAGGTGTGGCACTGACCTGCACTTTGTGTCAGTCTGTCACCGATGATCCTGACATTTCCTGAGGCCCTTTCGTGAGATACCACCCAGGCAGCAGCCACACAGGATGCCTACATGGTGCCTAGAGTCTGTTTCCTCTCTGGCTCTCAGCAGTTCTGCTCAGGCCTCGCACAAGACAGCTACTCAGGCGCATTCAAGGGCATTCTCAGAGAAACAATATGCTAATTCTGGATCTCAAACTGCTGCTAGCTAAGCTGGATCCTGATGTACTTCAGGAGCCACCCTGAAGAAGGAAACCCAAGTCAATGACATATGCTGTTTAACCTGATGAATTATGCATCCTAATGCAATGTGTTCTTATGTCCCCATGATACTCCTTAGAAGATACGGGATCAATACACTCCAAAAAAAATCATGAAAGCAGTAGAAAGAAGCAGTGAATGTCATATCCTGGGCCCAACTTAATTAGGTCAAGTAAAATATTTCTGGAATACACACACACACACACACACACACACAAGTGTGTGTGTGTGTGTGTGTGTGTGTGTGTGAAGACATTTGTTTTAGAGCACTTTTAGGTTTGCATGTATGGTTGTAAATAATATCTAGCCTTCCATTTCCAAGTAACCATTACTAATATAAATATTTTTAGTCTTTACCCCAATTACTCAATCATCCTTTTCACTGACAATGCTAGAACGTTGGTTTTACTTGTTTTGTGCTATGACATGCAAAATAATGTCACTAGCCTATATTCCTCATGTTTTTCAAATGTGTAAACCGATATAAACACAATAATATTAATGGAAACAAACAAAATAACTTGTTTTAGTTAAATCATCCATTCTAGCTTGTCTCATATATGCAACAGCTCATGTTTAAATAATAACTAAACTTAAGCAATAGCTTATGTTTAAATAATAATTAAACTTAAGAAATAGTAAACATACAAATAGATATTATTTGTACATTTTCAAAGAGGTGCGTTTTGGAAGAAATGGGAAGTCTGTGGTGTCCCAAGATACTAAAATACAAAATTCCTTTGGCCTAAATTAGGAAAAAGATAAGTATAACAAGAGGCTCACGTATCCATCCATGTCTACATTGAATCTGATCAGATAAAGTAGGTATAGAAGGGGAGATGAGGATGAATAAACATAAGGAAGGGTGAAATATTTGTTGCCGAGTGAGAAAACATTATAGAACTTTGATATCCGGAAGGAAACAGATGGCATACATGCGTGTTTCCACAGATATAAATAGTCTGTGTTTTAACGAAACTCAGGATAGAAGGCAAGGGGAACAGGCTGGCCTACTTTTTTAAAGATGAACACTTAGGGAGTCTCCTCCCATGACTCTGCGGCTTTGGCAGCCAGATCATTCTGAGCTCAACCTGGTTGAGCTCAGGCTGGCGTAGTGACTAGAGCATTAGTGATGCCAAGTAGCTGTGGAGATTTTTTTGAGGGGGGCAAAGAGCCGCCGTCACTGTGGGCCTGCCAGTCTGTTGGCCTGTGGGCTTCTCCCTCTAAGACAACAAAGAATTTCAAATCCTAAGGGAGTAAATGCAAGCAGGATAAGGATTGCTGATGGCCAGGCTTTAGTGTGCATGAGTCAACTGGGAGTTTGTAAAAATAACAATTCCCGGGTTGTATACCCAGAGATTATGGTTTAGTAATAAATCTGGGGAAGCGTCCAGGAACTCTGCATTTGATAACCATTCCAGATGACTCTGATGCATGGTAATGAAGCACGGAGTCTTATAAGTTGGTAGGCCTGGGTTCAAACTCATTCATTGGCTCTAAGGATTCAATAGGAACTTAACTTTGAACTAAATGTACTTCAGAGAAGTTAAATTGGTGTTATCGTCAGACCAACTGTATACTGAAACCAGCTAGTAAAATTTTACTAAAGGGGTGTCCTGTTAGAAAATGGCTTTTGGAGATACCCGAATTCCACTACAAAGAGAAACCTGACTTTGCTTTCTATTCCAGAAGAAGACGGGTGGAGGGGGGCTTCCTGGATAGTTTGTAGAAGAGCCTGTAGAGTCTAAAGTTGGTAGCCTTTCCCTTAATAGAAGCACATAAGTTATTAGCCCAAGTGTCCCTGGACTGTGCTGCATGCCCGACGTTCTGAAAGCCTATGGTGTAGCAAGATCTTGGCTATATTTCTAATGCTTGCAGGACCTCCCCCAGATGAAGTGAGTCTCTGGCAGCTGTGTGCCCCTCAGGGAAGCCAGGGGCAAGAGGAAAGCCATATGCTGCTGGTCTGCTCCCGCTGTGCGGAGCCATCATGTTTCTATTAATTTCAGCACACTTGCTAAATAAATTCAGGACTTTCTGTAGGTTCAGATGGCCTTTTCTTGCCAACCCTGAGTCCCCCTGAAATGCTGCATACATGGCAACACAAACTGCAGATACATTTTGTGAATAACTCAGTAGCTGAGGGATAGAACCACTGTCACCTGCTCGTTTGGCACCATGGCCTTGTTATTCTGCTTACTGGGTTGTCTGTGGGTGATACAATTCCTTCCCCTGGGTTAAACCCAAGAGAGAAATGTCTTGTCTCAGTGAGGGAATCAATCAAAACCAAATAACATCAAGCATTGTAACTTGGCCTACAATCTGGTTTTGGTAGAGGCCTGTTTACATATTTGGGAATAGGTGCACCTTGAAATCACAGAAAACGTGATAGAGAATGTAACACTGTAACTTCTCAAAAGCACTATTAAAATCAACTCTACGTCTATATATATGGAGTATTTAGAGGACTATTAACCATCAGGGCATTTTTTCCCCAAAGTCTAATAGAAAGAAAAATAAGTATGGAGTACTCTGGTATAGTCATAGGCCTAAGAGGAACCAGAAATTTATTCTGTGCCTCTCCCAAATGTTATAGGAACATGGGTATGTATTTATTGCCATGGTCAGAAATCATTTTTGGATGGGGAAATTGAAGTAGAACGGGCAATGAGACTGTCGTCTGTGGCCTTTTAAGCTTGGCAAGGTCTAGATCTGAAACTCTCTCATCACTAGATCTCTGTGACTCTAAACATTCCCATTCTTGCTTCTTTCTCAAGCCCTCAGCATTCCAGCCTTTATTCCTGTCTCCAGGTTCAAGCCTTCAACCTTTTGTCCTCAAATTGGGCTAACAAAATGAGGCTGTGAGCTGCCTCCTGCATGAGGCCCAGGACTACGAGCACAGGTAGGAGTCGTCTCTTGTGGAGAGACTGGGAGCTCTGAGACAGGCTTAGGTGATTCTGATGAAAGCAGTTTGCGGCCGAGCCATATCAGAGCCCATGCTGAAGGAAAAACCAGTGATACCGATCCTGCCTTATTTAACATTTGGGTATCTTGCTCATCATGGAATTTTGGATAAACTCTGATGTTAAAAGAACATTGCAGGGGCACCTGGGTGGCTCAGTGGGTTAAAGCCGCTGCCTTCAGCTCGGGTCATGATCTCAGGGTCGTGGGATCGAGCCCCGCATTGGGCTCTTTGCTCTGCAGACAGCCTGCTTCCTCCTCTCTCTCTCTCTGCCTCTCTGCCTACTTGTGCTCTCTGTCTATCAAATAAATAAATAAAATCTTAAAAAAAAAAAAAGAACATTGCATTAAAATATTGGGTATGTGATGACTGACTGATTGGACACCATCTTAAATTTTATGCACGACGGAGGTGACTTACTTGCCTCATCCTGGCTGCATCCTGACTAAAGCCTTGCAAAGTACAATGTACTAAACGAAGTCCACAGTATGTGATACAGAGGTAAACATGAAAATGAAAGAAAGGGAAGAAATTCACATTTATTGAGAGCCTACTACATATATGCCAGATATTATATTTATGTATATAAATATAACATATCACATCATATATATTTACTGATATATAGTCCATAATATGTATGTGTTGATATATATTAGGCAGATATGCTATAACACACACACACTCATTTAATCCATGGGTTTTACATGTGAAAGATGAGAACAGAATAGCTTGGAAAGGTTAAATAACCGGTGCAAAGTTGTAGGGCTGGGGTCAAAAGGAGCAGGTGAATGGAAGTCACAGTAATGTGTTTATAAATTGAGAGTAAATCATAAACACTAATGGACTAATAATTATTGGTGTTGTTGCATGTGGGAAATGCAACAAAATATTATTCAAGTTTTTTATTAAAGAGCAATGTTTATACTTCTTTCACTGAAATTAAAAATATAAACTTGATGCTGAGAATATAAGTTTCTAATGTTACCCTTTCAAAATTTTACAGAAAATTATTTGGCTACACATGATTTCTCAAATTCTTAGTTTGAATTACTGCTTTTTTAGCAGTTCTTTTTGTGTAAACCAGTACTATTTAGTGAGCTTTGAGATGGAAGTAAAAATATTTAAATGTCAGAGAGCTTCAGAGGTAAAGTATTTCTCTATTAATCAGTACTGGTGAAAGCTATATGAGTTAGAGGCAAGATCGGGGGGAATCAATATTAATTATTTATGTTGCTCTTCTTGTCATGGTGAAATAAATATCTATGAATGACGTGATGGTTAAATCAGTATGTGTTGGGCCTTGAGAAAGGACATGAATATCTATGATCATATTTTTATGCATTACTCCTTGCAGAGTAGAATAAATATCTGCTAACAACATGACAGCAAAGAGATTTGTGCAGGGATAAAGAAAGAAATATCCATAGTCAATACAAAAGCAGGATTGTACACATAAATACCGGTATTGGAAAAGGTCAGCAATGCTCACAAAAGGTTAATAAGATACTGAATATTTAAAGAAATAAAATAGAGAATTAGAGCTAAATATAATTTTTTTCATTTAAGATCGAAGAATATACTTTAAAATGTTAATGAAATAATTAAAAAAATAAACAGGATCAAGAATTTATTTGTACACTGATGGCTTAATTTTCAATATTTTCAAAGATACCTGAGAGGGAGCACAGAGAAAGGATAAAATTTTACTGTTAGGAGTCAGGCAATCTTGGTTTGGGGGAACAGCTTTTGTCATTTAAACTTTATGATTTAGGAGAGGTGCTTAAGTTTTCTGAGCCACATTATTCTTGTATAATTATGGGTCATGATAGCTACTTTATGAGATGGTCATGAATATTAATGACATAAAGTGCCAAACACTAAAGAAGTTCCAGGTACAATATCTGAAATGTATCAGTTATTCAATAAATGGTGGACCTAATTGTTGTTGCTGTTTTTTGGATGCAAAGGAATACTATTTTAGAAAAAAATATTTGATATGACCTATAGAAATGACTATGCATACCTTGCATACATGGAATAATAAAAATAATTGATATTTTTCTTATTCCCCAGACAAAGTCATATCTGCAGAATTAAAAATGGAGAGGAAAATCAATATTAATATGCAGAGGGAGCCCATATTTAAAATTGACTAGTTGCCTTTGTAACTAATGAAAAACTTGATTTTTTCCCCCCCTCTAAATACAAGGGACTTAACCACTTACATGAAATAACCTCATTTAGATTTTTCTTTTGGTTTAACAAAAGTAATAAGTTACTGACCAAGAAGAAATACTTCAGCAAAAAATGCATTGGGTAACATTAAAAAATGAAAATTAGATATACTAGCTACCTTCAATAATAATTAAAATATCATTATTAGGGTATTATATGTTGTTAGAAGCTATGGAAAATAGTGTAATAGTAATGTGCAAATACAGAAAAAAATCTCAGGGGAATAGAGGTCTGTTTGCAATCAGGAAATAACTCGCCCAAGTGCATTCGTGTGTAATATCTGAAGTTTGTGGCTGGTCAAGGCTGGCAATATAAGGCATATAAGGCGTATAAGGCGGTGGTTGACACATTGACTCTACGATCCTCATGTTTGGTTTCTAATCCCAGCCTCGCCTCTTGGGAGCTGATGGGTCTTGGACAAGTCACTTAACTTCTCCATGTCTCTTGTGTGTGTGTAAAAATGAGGTAAAATACCAACCTCATAATATTGTATGAGGTTTAAGCAAGGTAATGCAGTTAGCAGATGTCTGGTTGTTAAGAAGAGCTTGATAGCTCCTGAAAGGATGTCTACTCTACTAACGGGAATAGTGCATTTATTTATTTATTTATTTATTAAAGATTTTATTTATTTGACAGAGATCACAAGTAGGCAGAGAAGCAGGCAGAGAGAGAGGAGGAAGCAGGCTCCCCGCTGAGCAGAGAGCCCGATGCAGGGCCCGATCCCAGGACCCTGGGATCATGACCTGAGCCGAAGGCAGAGGCTTTAACCCACTGAGCCACCCAGGCGCCCCCATTTATTTTTATAATAATGAAAAATTAAGTGTTTTTCTGCCTAAATATTAAATTTAAAAATAAAAGTATTTATTCTAAACATAAACATATTTTTCAGGCTGAGTTGAACTCAGCCCAAACCCTTTCAGGCATCCAGGAAATTTCCAGGCAGTGCTGTCCCAGGCTACCATTCTGGGCTTCAAAGCTAGAATGGCTTTTACTTTTGGAGTAAAAGCTTGACACTTGGGTTTGCTTCCTCCAGGTCAGAGAGCAAAAGCTTTTAGTGAACACTTTATTTTAATTACTCTTGCCAGAATCTTATTTGTTCAGAAGTTCGACCATTCCAAAAAAATCCCCCCAAAACCCAAATTCGACCATTCCAAAAAAAAGTACCCAAATTCTACTTCTGCTAAGAGAATAGGCATCCATTTTCCACCACCAACCCCATCTCCTAGAGGCTCTGAAAATAAAGGCACAATGGAAGTCAAGCTGATGTCCTTTCCCAGTCAAAAGCAAGATGCTCATGTCAACAAAGTGGCTGTTTCCCACCCAAATTTCTTATTCTTCCTTATCACAGAATGCAATGTTGAATAATTATTTTGACATTCAATCTTGCCTCCCCAATAGATTGTAATTTCTTTAGTCTTGAACTTCAGTCTTGCCCAACCTGGTGGGCACTTGGTAGATACTCAGTGAAACCTTGATACTTATTTATTATTATCTGAGAAAAGATTGGACTCCTTTTCTACTTATACAGAAATAGAAAAACTACCTATAGAATCAAGGGATGAAATGTGATGAGTGGACATATACATTCACCAAGTAACATGCAATCTGAAAATGTATGTATTTTTAAAAACCTCGAATGCAAAATAAAGGAGCATTTTATACTAGTACGGCAATGACTTTGAAAGTTCAGCTTCCTACTTTCATGAGGCCACAATCAAATCTTGCTATGGACCAGTCATCAGAGTGTGAAGTCTTCATCGGAACCCTGACATTTCATTTAGCTTCTGCTGAATACTCAGTCAATTCTTCCAAATTCAGAAAAATGCTCCTCGGCATTTATCTTGTCATTTTGATGAGGCTATACATCCCACAATCAAACAGAAATTGTCAGGTCTCCTTTTCTTTTATAGTAATTCAACTATGCCTTTGTAAACCTGAATTACTTGCATTGATTGGTGAAAATGATTTATTATTTTTTTCACACTTCCATATTGCTCGGGTAGAGGAAGATGTAATTACCCAGTTTACATATACACAACACTGTTTTTAAAACTTTTACACTTAAAGTGGAGATAGATTTGGGTTTGACACCATGCAACAAGGAAAATACAGTCTATGAGATTTGAGGCAATTTACTGAGTCACAGTGAAATCAGAATAGACTTTCTATTGGGAAGAGTAGCAGAAAATTGCCAGCATGACTGGCACTTCCAGATTCAAGAATAACAGATAATTTCTGGTATCTGAAGCCTGTAATCTATAGACACGGATGACTACCAAATCCATAATTCTGTCTAGGCCTCTCTCCTCAATTCTGGTCTGTTCATTGGAGATTTATACCAAATGGCCTGCTGTCTCTTCAACCTCCAACTCTCTAAAATTGCACTATTCATCTTTCCTTCCAATACCGGTTACTTTGTTCACCTTTCCTATTCCTGTCAAAGTCGCCATTATTTCCCCAGGCACTGAGATGCAGGAGTGACATTGACATTTTCCTGTAGGTGAGGTAGCCATTGGATTCTGCGATTCCTCTTTGGGACAGTCTTTCATACCTAAATCTTTTCTATTCTGGCTGGTTCCTCCCAAGTTCAAGTCTGTCATCCCATCCTTGCAGGGAGCAGTACCAAGCAGGAACGATGACAAAACAAATCATTTTGTTCAAGGAAACTTTTAATAACATTTGTCCAATAGGAACAAAAATCACTGTAGTAAACACATTCCAAATTATTGCACCTACTTGACTTCAAAGGAAACAAAATGGGATCTTCAGCTTAGAAGGAAAAAAAACCAAACTTCATACATATCCAGTTAGCTCTACTTTCTTTTCTTCTTTACCCCAATTCATGATAGCTCCTTTAATTAGACTAATATTCCCGCAACACATCAGTATTTCTTATCTCTGATAAAATCAGCCTTTCAAAGTGACTGGTTGTTTTTAACTCCCCCTATAGATAACAGCCCAAAGAAATATTTCACTTCTTCACTTTATTTTAGAAATTAGATTGTATGGTATTTGCATTTGGTAAGGTCAACAAGAATATGTTAGTTTACTGTTGGTCTTCTACGTGTTCATATTTGGCTTATAACACAGTTGAGTGTTTGTACTGTTAGGTTACAATTGAAAAACTAGTTAAAATTTGTATGAAAATTGAACAAGCGTTTTAGAGTCCCCAATTTTTTTTTTTGAAGAATCCTAGGATTTATCAGAGTATAGTTGCGTAAATATCTAGAATAGATCATCTGTAAGGAGCTTCTGCACTCCAATATTCTGTGCCTTGTAAGTTCCCACCTGCTGCCACACATAAATAAATCATCTGACAAAAATAAAGGACAGGATTATGGGACAGACTAAGTCAAATCCAAAGAGTTTATACTCCGAAGGACCTTAAAAGGCCAGCTTCCCTCCTGACTACTTTCTAGATGGGGAAACTGGGGACCAAAGAGAAATGCAGTAATTTGTTCAGACTTGCTTAACAGGACTGTCATAGTCCTTGTGCACAGCGGGCTGCATGGGCTTCATCTTTGTGCCAGTCCCGATGACATGCCAAGGCCCCTGAAACACACGTGGCATGGCCCTGGGGAATGACATGCCCTTTGGGGGTTTGGGGAGATTCCTCAGCATCACAGCAGGAATCTGAGGCTGAGAAAACCCAACTCTTACAATGGGATCCAGGGAGATCCTTTACAAGCTTGCTATGACTTTCACTCTGGATGTTTAGCTTCCAGAGCAGTTAGCCATACAAACATTCTTCACAAGTCTTGGAACCAAGGCAGCTGCCCTTTATGCTCTCAAGATGTGCAGAAACATGATCCCTATGAACTGTCTTTGAGCAATATAATGATGCATCTCTTTTAATTTGGAGATGGTGGATGATCTGTATGAGATGGCAAATGATAGGTAATGACTGTTATTACTAACATGACAGTGTGTTCCAGTTCGCCCATGGCATAGCTTGGTGTAGAGCAATGAATATCTTGTTTTAGCACTGCATCTCACTCTTAGAAGTGTCCCACTTTAGTACATAAGTTATAGAGTCACCTAGTAATAGCTCACTGTGAAAACACGTTCAATATTTGAAAAAGAATCCTTTCCAGATGATCATAAAAATTCTTAGTTGACTGTGACTATATACCCAAGAATTTTTGGTGAATTTGAGCAAATTTCCCGAGTTTTTATGTGTAAAGAAGAAAAAAAGTTGACTTGTTTATATAAGGGTTTCTGAGAAAGAACTGCAAACTTTTAAACTAAAAATGCAATTTGGGTTTGTTGTGTGTGTGTAATTCTCTCCATCTGTCCAATTGCAGACGTCTATGCCCATTTGCAAAATAATACATTTCTGAAAATGTTTAGAATATACCCCGTTGAGTCATCTTTGATATAACTTTATATTCCATCCAAAGCCTTGTGACTTAAATGGATTTTTACACATTTATACTTGGACTCACTTATTAAAAGCCTCTTTTGGTATGCTGCTAACAGGTGTCAGTAAGTCTCCTGATCTAAATTGCAAAATTTAACCCAGCGATTCCTGACCATTTCTACTTTCTTTAACACACTTTCAAATACAAAATCTTTGTTGACACATCAAATATGGTGAATGAGGTAGTGTATTTTTCAATTCATTTTCTCCTAGAGTACAACAGTATTCCCAAGTAGCTTTAGAAAAGCACCCATAGTCAGTGCACTGTTCAATTCCTTCATGAATTCATTCAATTCCTTCACTGTTCAATTCTCTTCCTTTCAAGTAGAACTTTCACCCAACTGACTATGCTCTTATAAACCTAAGAGAGAGTTTTTGGCTTTACATGCATCTGTGTCTTTTATCTCTTACTCATGGCAAATTGTGTCCTGGTCTCCATTGTATCTTATAGCTTGTTCTGCTCAAAAATTTTTTTTTTTGCTCAAGCAAAAATTAATGTATACATTACTAATTCAAAGCAGAACAAAAATTATAAAGAGTTTGTTTCATATCACAACAATTGTTGTGACCCTTTGTTTGATAATGTATTTCTAAAATTTTTAATCGAAGTACTCATAAAGGCAAAGGGGAAAGAATACATAACATCAAGAGATTCTGGGGCACTACCCAAGGCCACTCTTTTCTAACATAAAATCACATTGAAGGTTTGAGTTTCTTCTGAGAAATACATATGAATTTTCCAACTTATTTCATAATATATTAGTAAACTTTGAAACAGAAACATAAAGAACAACTTTCAAATATTTGAAGATTTATGGAATTTCTAGGAAAATGTACCAGGCTTGTCTTTCAACCCGAGTACACCATGCTGTATGCAGCCTGAAAGGCATAGGTTTAAAACATAAGTGTGCTTGGCTATAATTCAAACACCAGACAGGGTTCTAAGAATTTCCTTCCTTACCCTAAATTTCAGATTTTGATTTTTTTTTCATAGTTTATTCAACCCATAACTATATGTCTGTCTATCTATCTATCATCTCTCTGGCTCGATAGTTGATTTCAAAGTAGCTACATTTAAGTAATATTAAATGATATTAATCACTTTCACCAACATGATTCAACATTTATTCCTAAGGAAGGGCCCCTTCCATTGTTCTTAATAAGTAAAAACAAGATAATCGTTGTTTGTTTGTTTTTTAAACTTTCCTGTAAGCTTTTATTCTTGTATGTGGCAGATTAAAAACAGCTGGAAACAGACCAGGGCAGGATTCTGGTAGCGTGTGAAAGCCTCAGGGAATGGCTCTGCTCCAAGCTAAGGGGAAGAGAAGGAAATGGACATGCTGATCTGCTCTGTGGTAGTCACCTTCATGTGCACTGTTCTACTCCATCCTCACAACAACTTCGTTCAAGACTTTCTTCGTATCCTCAGATCATTCCTCTGAGCTAGGTCCTATCATTATTCCCATTATAGGTGAGGAATCTAAGCTTTACAAATATTAAGTGGCTTACTCATGCTCATGTAGCTGTGCTTGGCAAACTCAAATGCAATACAAACCAAACTTTCCTTAAAGCTCTTGCTGCTAACATTACTGAACTTTGACCTTGAATTTATTTCATGATGGAAATCGAACTTGTTTTGTTTTACCCCTCCCCCTCCCCACACCGTATCTTTCTTGCAACCAGTACTAAACTAAGGCAAAGTAAGATTAAAGGTTGGCCAGAAAGCCAGTGTGTGACTGGGACTAAAATTTATCTTTGAATTGTAAGACTATGGAGAAACTTGTATTTAACCAGAGTTTTTTCCTGCCTCTGGAAAGAATATTCTGATGAGCAGCTTAGGTGATGGGGTGAGACTCTGAAGCGTTAAGGGATTATGCTTCTGTAAAAAAATGTCATTTGTCTGCTTTTAATGGAAGGTAGGTCTAGATCATTCCTGAGCTTTTATAAATTAAAAACGATATGAAATTTTGGGGCCACATCTTAATTGTATGAGATAATAGATTGAACCCTGAGAGATGTTGCCCACAGAGCTCTGACAGCCTCCCCCTGATGAAGCGTGGTCCTAGGTAGGAATCTTGCATGAATTTGAGTAACACGGAATCGTAATCATATAGCAGAGGCACTAATTCTCAAGTTGAAAGCCTGAGGTTTCCTGAATTCATTACTAAAACCTCAAGGTTGACAACCCCAGAATTCACATAATTGGTCGGCCCTACCCTAACTGCAGTCTTGGTAACAGAGTCACTGTTCCAGTATTTTTCACTTCACTGCTCCCTTTTTACCAGCTCATTCAGTAATTGAGGACATCTGGGACCCTGTCTTACTCTGGGTCTAAAAATACATCTCACCAACACCATTTTGAGGTGTCCAGATAGACACTCTAAATGAGATCATTTGACATGGCATATGTAAATCCGCCAAAGTGGTTGTTGGGCTGGAGTCACTTACGTGACAATGCCAGCATATTATAAAGCAATTTAAATAGTGCCTTTCTCTCTTTCTCAGTCCGTCACTCACACACACACACACACACACACACACACACACACAGGATTACATAATAAAGATAGAAGCCATATTTTAAATGTACTGGTATTAGTTTTTGCCAGTTTCTGAAAACCAATAAATAAGGGCTTTACTCTTCTAAAAGACAGATTTTGTTGTTGTTTGTTGTTTTACTATTTACTCATTTAACAAGTAGTCACTAAATTCTTCCTTCATGCCATACAGTAGTGAGCAAAAGAAAGTCTCCGGTCTCATGAGAGCTTCACTCCAATGGTTTGAGAAGGACATTAAACAGATAGATGTCCCGTGGTGATAACAAGTGCCCTGAAGAAAATAAAGGTCAGAAAAACTGGATGGGATGTGATGGGATGGGCAAGGAGGTTAGGAAAGGCATCTTTGGCAAGGTGGATTTTGAATAGAGACCAGAGAGAACCTGTGAGGGCTGCCTTTTCCAGGAAGAGTGCATATTCCTATTTCAGGAATATCACAAACCTATTGACAAAGTGATACTGACATTAGAGCAATTGAGAAAAATGACAGGTTTTTTTTCACGTTTTAAATTTTGTGTAAGTAAGACGAGAACTATGAAGATTTTTGTTACTTTAAAATGTCTGTCAAGGAAGAACAGAGTTCTGAATTAGAAAGAAAAAAAAACCTGGCATGTTATATTCCACTTACACAGTTTTTAAGGGTTTCTATCCAATTTTCTTGAGGGTTTTGTGATTTAATTTTCTGAGATAAAGTGGTCTGCTAAACCCTAAGACACACACCAAAGATGGAGTGGATTAGTCTCTATTAGAAAGAACAAGAATCAAGGATGCATATGTTGATGCTGTATAGTCCTTATGAAAAATAAAAATCACAAAAGGGTAGAGAATGGAGAAGAAATACTTAACGTATTCCCCCCACTCAGTTGTTTCTACTTCTCTTTCTTATCTTTCACAATGTCTAAACTTTTTTTTCTCCCTTTAACCTCATTTGAAGTGAATTAAGACCTTTAATAATACTAACACTACTCCATACTTCCTGAATTTTTATGGTCTGGACATTTGATAATCTCCAAAAAGAATAGGGATGTAATCATCTAGTCATCAAATTAAAAAAAATCCCCCTCCCATATGTATGTGTAGGCAAGCACACATACATTCATATATAGAGAATGTATTCAACCGCTACCTGAAGGAGTCTCATTTTCTATCCGAGTCAGAGAACATACCATGTAATAAAGATGATGGTGATGGTGATGAAAAAAAAATACTCATATTGGGCTCTCTTATTCCCAGGTTATCTATAGTTTGTCTAAGTCTTTCCTCATGTCCTTGGGTTTGGTATCATAATTTTCTTTTCAGTTAGGGGAATGGAAGTTCTGAGAGGTTGGGTATTGCCTCTAAGATGATAACAAAATGTTGCAAAGAGTATATTCTAACATTGGGTATCTATCCTATTTCTGTTACATCCCATTGGTGCTAGAGAATTCTTCCCTAAGGTAGGCTACATAATTTTGAACTTCTGGCTTTGTTTAGAGTAGAGTAAAAAAATGTGAGTTTTAGAGAGTTAATCCTGGTCTCTTATCTGGAAGAGTTTCATTTGATACTTTCACTGTGGCTTTAGTCTGTGAATACATGAGGGTGTGGCAAGCATTCAGTACATAAATGCATGTTCTTGTCCTTTGCCTGGAACATCATATGTGTTTGACAAGTGTTAGCTAAAACATGACGAGAGCAACCACAAAATAGAAGCAGGCTGAAGGGTATCTCTCCGAAGTGTTTCTGTTTTTTTTTTTTTTTTCAGGTTTATAAGGAATCACTAATTTGAGTCCTTTCGTTTCACCAAAAATGGGAAACGAAAGCTTTAGACATCTCCTGTCAATTGTAAAATGCTTCCATTTTATTTTAGCCAGAAGAAAAAATATGTAGTAAGATGACATGCACAGAAGAACTGGACCCATGCAAGACATGTGTTTCTAAAGTTATGAGTGAACGGACTGTTGGCAATATGGTAATGCAGGGCTGTGGTTAGGAGCACAGGCTTGAACAAGTCATTCCAGTCCTATGAGCCTCAGTTCCCTTATCTGTTGAAGGGGGGTGATGTTAGTATCTAGAAGGGCAAATGAAATAAATATCAGGTGTTATTCTTCTTATTTTGTTTCTTCTTTGATTCTCTTCCTTTCTGATTTCTGAAGTAGCAGCAAGGAATCTGATAATCAGTTCTACTAAGTTGGTCACAGGACATTTGTCCTTTTCTGTTTTCTTTCTGCAAATACTTCCTACACTTTGCCCCCCACCCCGGCCCCGCCCCCGCAACCCCTCACCTCCACACTCACGGGGCCTTGAGATGGATAACTGGAAGTGATGGGCTGGCTCAAAGAATTGGGCTTAGTGATGGAAATTGCAATGCTGAGGCAGCCAACATAAGACCCATTTCTAGCTAGATGGAAATGTCAGGTAGATTTTCCCCAAGGAATCCACCAGCTTCTGTCTTGCTTAGTGTTAGAACCCCTTAGAAACATGTGGATTAGATGGCAAATGAATTTGAAGCTTTTAAAAGATAGTTCATTCTTTTCATCATAACTTAATTAAACATGCCCATTTCTGTGGGTGGTTGCAGAACTTAGCTCCTGCAGGAAGGGAAAAATACTGCCTTGTAAAACCAGGCTCACCTCTCATCATAATTTATCACTTTCTGTCAAAGTACTTTTAAAAATGATGGATGTTAAAAAAAAAGATGGATGTTAATGATCACCTTAGTTAGGAGGTGTCATTATTTATTCAAAAAATTGAGCAAGTTGAATTAATATTTAGAATTATAAGTTGGTGGCTTGGGCAATAGGGGGGAAGACCAAAACCCTCTTTCTGAAAATAATGAAGAATTAGTTATTTACTAGGGACTTGAGAGAAACAGAGCATCACCTTAAATATCATGCTCCCAATATTTTATTTCCATATTTCTCACACACACTTTCCAGACTTAATTTATAGGCAATAAAATAAATGGAACTTACATGTGCTTAGAAAAAAATTGGCTTTACTTATCACATTTGGAATCTGAATCAGATATATTCAAATTTAATAACAACTTAATTGATGTGAAACTTTTAATAACTAGTTAAAATTCACACACTTATTTGGAGTGTAAATTTGTTTATTGACCTTTTGTTGAAGGAACTTCCTATCATTTCTGAGAGCCTTTTACATCTAATTATATGAGTGTTGATAAGTTTGAAGAAAGAGGGTATGCTTAAGACATGTGCTGTAGTTCTGTAATATGGAGGATCTTATAAATCTTGCCAGGAAACATGTTACACAGAAGATACCTACTGTTAAATGTGGCTTTTCTTAGTTCCCGTTTACCAGTGGGAGCAGGATTTTTCATTTTTGGCTAAGTCTGGCTATCATGTATCAGGAATAAATGTGCATTGACTTGAAAGGCATCTACTATGCTGTATATTATTTAGCCCCTTGACAGGTTATTGATTAAAAAAAAAATACAAGGTTTGACTTCTCCTCCATATAAAGTCTGTTCTTGGGACATGAAAAGCCCTACAGGGCTCCAGAATTTTTTTTTTTTAACAGCTAGTAAGAAAATTTCCCTTTCAGTAGCATGTCAGGTGGCTCCATACATGTTTAGCAGACTCACTAAGCTGACCTTAAACCCTCTCCAAGGCATACATAGCTAAGAAAGGGCCTTGGAGTAGTTTGTGGGTGATTGTGGAGGAGGATGATGAGTGTCTTCGTCCCCGAGTGGGGAGAGGGAGAAAGGATAAAATTGAATGCACTGTTCCAGAGACCCTGCTGCCGAAATCAGCAAGAGACTAGCAATGTCAAATAGCGGTCTCCCTTTCTTTCTAGATTTATTTGATGTTACTTAAAAGTGTACTCTATATTCTATTTCAGATTGTTCTAGGCTATTAGAGAAACCCAACGGAGAGAAAAAAACTTTCAACTTCAATTAGCATATGAAGTTGCCTGCTTCTAGAGACCAATACCACACACCAACTCCAGGAATGCCTGGAAAAGAGGTGGTTTGAAGTAGGTCTCTTGGCAGATAAACTCTGTCCCCACATGCTAGGAGTCAGGTAGAGCAATGAGTGGAGTGGATGTGAACAATGGGATCCCCGTGATTGGGAAATGGGTTTGCCAGAGGGAAGGGAAAGAAAAGACACACTAGGACTAATTTCAGGGAAGAGAAACAGACCCTGACCCCGGAGCACATATGCAGAACAGTGTGATGTTGTAGACTGAGGCCCCGCTATTCTCTGAAAGATAATTTGAGACTACACATAGATGACTTGCACAGATGTGAAGCATTATATTATCCTTTGCTCCTCTGAACACTGGCTCACACTCGTATGTAATTGCTTTTTGACAAGTTTGCAAGGTGCAGTGGAGCTTCCTCCTGGGTCAGGGGGCTGGGGAGTCAAGGCAGATACTGGAGGCCTAATCATGAGTGAGTAACCCCCTACTTTGTACATTCTACTCTCAGCTGCAAAGCAAGAAATCTGGATCTACGTGATGCCTGCCCTACCTCCAGGCTAGCCAAATAAAACACTGAAGGATATTTTCTTAAAACTTCATCACATATTTAATCACTTGAAACATTTGAGAAATACCCATTTTTCATATGGAGTCCGTTTTTCCCCTATGCTTTTCTTTTACTCGCTAAGGTATGCGGGGGGGGTGACAGAAGTGTCCTAGAAGGTACTGGATAAGCATGTGTCATGCAGGTCCAGCTTTCCTGATAACTTATGCCATTTTGGGCAGATTACATACTGTGACTGTAAAATTCTGGCTGCTAAATTGAAATTCAAGAAACACGGGCACCCTGAAGCTGTTCTAAGATTTCTGTCTCAAATTTTGCAATTTGTATTTTTTTTTTGCCTACTTATTTTAATTTTGTAAAAATACATATTCATAGAGACAAAGACTAGAAGAGGAAAATATTTGTTCTTAGTTCAATGATGGGGGTTTCTTCCTCTGTTCCTTTATCATAATTGTAAAATATATTAATGATAGCAAGTCCTACTTCAAAAACTTAAGATGAACTATCTTGCAAATGTGAGAAGCTAACTGGACCTGATTGTATCTTTTTTTGTACCTTAAAAATTAGATATAAATTAATTTCTCTATTCTCCTGAGTTGATGGGGTTCACATCACCACGTAAGGCAACAGAATGTTCTGACTTGGGTAAATGTTTTTCTCCTCTAAACACAGGCCCATTTCTTTGTGTGGTAAAACTTCCCATAAGCAGCAGAATGAACAGGGAGCTGGAGAGCTGAATTTATTGCTTCTGGGGAGGACTTTGGATGCAAATGTTAAGCTTGGTTGGCTGGAGCTGTCTTTTGGATCCTGTTGCCCCACAGCACTGCTTTAGGAAGCAGCTGGGATCTTCACTACATCTGGTTATACTGGGGATTAAGATAAGAGGAAAGGAGATGATACTTTTCCCTCTGTGTATTGGAGGATGCCTGATTAGTTTCCATCCTTACTCATGGGGAGAATAAAGCTATTTAAGTAATTCAGCTTAGGGGGAAAAAAAACAACTTATGAGTTAATTCAGGAAATAAAGGAATTTTCCAAAATGATTTGAACTGTTCCTCTCTATTTGTTCCAGCAAGTCTTGGGTTTTTCAAGTTCATTTGCAAGCATATATTTCTGCCCACTAAGCTCAAACACCAATGATATCAACTCAACTCTTCAGACACTTAGGAACTTCCAAATATAAACCCACCATTCTGGTTTTTGTGGGACTGTGTCAGAGTGGGATTTCTGGTGACAGTGACATTTACTGAATCTTAAAGGGGGAGGACGAATCAGATAGAAAAAGTGAGGGTGTAAATAAGAAGGACCTTCCACGTTGAAGGGATTGTGACCAAAGAAAAATCATGTAAGAAAAAATAGAAGGAGTTGGTGTTTCCAGAGAATAAAGTAGGGGTGGGGGATGAAGAAAGATGAAGTTTACGGAAGAAAGCATGAACCAGGTCACAGAGGGCCTCGTTAGGGAGTTCATCCTGTTTTCTACAGGAAATGGAGAGCCACGTAAGGTTTTTAAAAGGGCAATGGCATATCTACATTATTTATACAGATTTCTCCAGCAGTGTTGTGGGAGACACGGTGGAAGGGGTTAATACTGAAGGTAGGAGAAACTGTGAGGCATTACAGAGACATCTTAAAGAGAGGTTTGAGGGTGGAGAGAACAGGCACAGATCCTTTAGTTGCACTTGGATGACATTGAAGAGGTAAAACTTATAGAAGGATATTAGGGGTAGCTGAGAAAAATAAAATGACCAGCCCTCTCCTACCCTGCCTGGCTGGATGGTGGTACCAGCAACCACTGAAGAATACAGTGACAGAGTAGAGAGAACACGGGAATCAGTAGAGGATGTTTGGAGGAGGAAGTGTGTGGGGACAAGGAAGGGAGCTATCTGGTATGCAGCTGGGTATATGGGTCTAAGGTTTAGAAGAAAGGTGATGGTGGGGAATAATGGATTGGAGACTCATCAGAGTCTATAAGTAGCAGCTGAAATCATGTAAAGAGACCTGAGCACCCAGGAAAATCATGTACTCTGGAAGAACAGAGTGCTCAGGAGAGAAGCCTGTGGCACTATGGCATTCAACAGCCAGCAGGACACATTTGGTAAATTACTTAATACCCCCCCAAACTCAGAAAATAGCTACTTCATTTTTGCGTTGTGGAACGAGAGGAGGTAACACATGGACAGTGTTTGACTCAAACTTGCAATTCCCTAAATGCTCCTTTTTCTTCCTTTTTCATTTCTATATGAGTGCTGTAGCTTTATTACCTAGCAGAGATGGTAACTGCGATTATTGCTGTAAATAAGAGCAGAACGTGTGTCGTTGGTTTTTGCAGCAGTTGTACCCCGTGATAATGGTATGTAGACTTGAATGAAATGGCTTGTTGATTCAAATTGCATGGAAAAAAATTACGTAATCTTACACTTGAAAAATATTTGACCCTGTCATCATATATAACCCAAATTTGTAAATGGATTGCTATACCTACATTTCTAGAAACGTCCACTTCTGTGTTAAAGTCATAGTTTAAGCTGGAGTGTGGCAATACATAACCAGTAATTTGTAAGTACACATATTCAGTAGTGACCCGGCTCATTCTAATGTACTACTCAAGTGCAAGGTAATGGGATAAGTGATGATGTTGTTCAAGAATAAAGAATCTTGTCAAATAACAGGCTAGGTCTTTTCTCTAAAGATCAACTTATTTGATGGAATCAGCATATAGAGAAAATAAGGGACAAGACGGGGGGAGGTCATAGGGACAAAGGAGCACATTTATTGGCTCTGGGCTACATATTTTCTACCTCATGTGTCTAACTCAGTACAAATTTATTAAGTAAACACAATTATTTTAGGTTGATGATAGACATTTGTGGAAAACTTCTGAACACTTTGGATCTAAACCTCTAACCATGAAAATTGTAAGTTTTAAGCCGTTACCCTCAGAATTCTATCATTTTTTCCCCAAAAGTAAAGATAAGCACTTATGATATCTGGTCACCACCAGCTATGTGGTAAACACAACCCAGCTCTTATGTGGGGGTAACAACTAGTTGGAAAGTCTTCTCTATGCCAAATATTTATCATCCCTTACATTTTTCTATAGTGGTTTTCATAACATAAAAATCCAGTCCTGTGCTAGAGGCAGGTGAGCTGTCTAGCTCTGAACCACAGGAGCAGAAATGGGTCTATCATGCCCGGAGCTGCTGCTGCTCCCACCACCGGGGGACAGAGCACATTTGGGCTCACGCATGGAAGCTTTTAGCTTGATATGCGTTTACTCCTGAAGAGTGATGGTGTGGAACTGCAGTCAGCAGACATCCACTGTGGAGTTGGTTGCTTCTTCTGAAATTGAAATAAATTGGCTGAGGGAATGTGCAGAACAGCAGTTGGTGAATTTAACACAGGGCACTGTGGGCCCACACGGATAATGACTGTATTATATTAAAGCAGAGAAAAGCAAAGGGAAAACCTACTTAAGAATATTGTATCTCTCAATACATATCAAGGCATCAGAAATGTAAACAGATCTTTTATTATTTTAATTGTAGCAAAACTGAGTGAAGAGGGAATTTAATTAGCCAATGAATGATTTCACTGGAACTTCCATCTCTTGTTAATCTGTCCTTGATTATTGCTGGTAGATTAATCTCTCCAGTAACAGGACTTTCAAAAAACAGTTGCTAAGCTCAAGAACTTATCCTTAGACCAGACCTGAAAGGCTTTAAATTTTCTACCCCAGCTTCCTTATTCATATATGTTACCCACCGATCTCAACATGGATGCTTCTCCATTTGTAGAGGTGTTTGTGAATTTCAGAGGGGCCCAGAAAGAACCCTGGCTACCCTCCTCTCTGAGGTGGGGGAGAAATGACTGGTCCACCCAATCTTCTACAGGTGGAAATCAAATTCAGGTGAAGGCCTTGAGATATAGACATGGATAAGAAATTCTCTTTGGCCTCTTGGAACTCATAATTTAGTACTAAGAGATAAAATAGAACAAATAATTATGCTGTAGTAAAGTGAGTATAATGTACAAGAGAATTCAAAATAGTCAATGACTAAGAGGTTGATTGATTGGAGAAGGATATAGGAAGGACTGATGTACTAAAAGAGGGGAAAGACTCTGGTATAAGTGGGTATACCATTGACTTTGGACTCAGAAATCCAGGGTTTCAAGCCTAGTTTAAGCATGTTGGACATGCCCCATTAATACTGTAAGCCTGTGTTCCCCAACTATAAGGTGGGATATAAATAAGAGGATGTTTTGCTTTATCAGTGACTTTCTGTGCATTCTAAGTCAGTAACTTATCACCCCACAGAAGAAATACCTTGTCATCTCCATTCCACATTGTATACCTCCTCACCAGCACGAATAAAACTCCAGCCATGTCTCCCAGGGAACACTAATACCAGTCCTAACCTTTGCTGCGCTTTTTGGGTTTCTGTGCTTTGGCATTCCTAGTAGCCATACCACTAACAACAATAACATCAGCAATAATAATAATAGAAACAGTGACTGCAAACATGGGCTGAGTATCAATTTGTTTGGCCATCTACTTTTCCTTCCCATAAATTATATCTTTAATTAATTGATATATATATTATATTATATCACTTAATACATATTCTATCCGAGGAGGTAAGTATCCTTACCTCCATTTAGATGACAGGAGCCTGAAACTCAGGGAAGGTAAGGGACACTTCCAAGGTCATTGAGTGAGTTAGTGACAGACCTGGCTATCAGACTGATCTAACTTCAAAGGTCACCTGCTACCCTGTTCAGGCCACTACAGTCTACCCCTCTGCCCTTTGAAGTCTTCAGAATGTGGGGAAGACAGAGATTTTATAGGAACTTAGCGCATCTTCAGTTAGCAGACTAATGGATGGTCTCTGAACTGGTCTGGAAATGCTCAAAGCAGCACTAAATTGTGGAAGGGCAGGCTCTGGAAAGGGAACCTAGAGAACATGCCGAGTGTAAAAGGAGAACAGTAGATGGTACAAAACTTCACAGAAGATCTCTGACATCTCCCATGTTCCCAGAAAAAAATTCATAATTACAGTGTTTAAAAATGACTAATATTCTATAATGTCAGTAGGGGAAGCTTTATGGCTTCTGTGGGAATAACAACATATTTTTTGTGCAGAGCCTAGATTACTGCTCTTAAGACACTTTTTTGATATTTCACCTAGAAGTGGTTAAAAATTTGTGTAGGCAGTGCTGTCTTCTAGATGAAAACAGAAATATCAAGACAAAAAAATAAAAGTGTTTCTTCAAAAGTTCATGAGGTAAAGTCATCGATAGATTGATGTAATTATTGTCATTGTTTAAAGACCATTCACTGGAGGTGGCAGAAGGTGAATTTTTGAGAATGCAGCTGAATAGGAACATAATGAAACATTCAGAAGTGTGCCATATGGAAAAAATATTTGTCTTTATGTAAGTGCAATTGAACCCTGTAGCCAACAAGAATAATTGTTAGATCTTCTCTTTAGGTAGTTATTTTTCTGGAATTATTTGCAACCCAGTCCTGCCCAGAGGCAAGGAAAATAAGCTAGACATGTTTTTGAAACTCTTTTCAGAGTTATAATTTTATGATATTGTAATAAATTCCAAGATGACCATGGGGAGTGTGTTGTTCTACATAGGCATTTTATTGCTACCATGCATTTGCAGTAATTGGAGATAATTTACTATTTTATGAAGCATAACAGAATAATTGCACTATTTTCAACTTTAAAGAGAAAAGACTAGGAGAGGTCTGGTCAGAATGATAAATGATTCACATCCCCCTTTGAATGTTTCCTTTTAAAAATGTCACATGCAACCATATTCCAGCTTTTCATTTTTAAAACATTTAAATCTTCATTTTATTAGAATGTTGTTAGTTTGGTGTTCTATTGAGTTTTTGTGAATGATGCTAATGTTTTCAATTTTAGAAACTCTTTACTTTTGCCTCCATGTGACACACACATCAATTTCACAATCCAGTGGACCTCCTCATTAAAGACACTTTAGTGTTTTGTCCAGATGTAATCCAATCCATATAGTCCTGGCTAGAAGTATCCAAACATGTCCTGTGTTTTGGGAACATACTTCAGATAGCTATATTCTGCCCCAGTGAAGTGTTCTGGCCTTGACTTAAAATCACAATCACGGGCGCCTGGGTGGCTCAGTGGGTTAAAGCCTCTGCCTTCGGCTCGGATCGTGGTCCTGGGGTCCTGGGATTGAGCCCCGAGTCGGGCTCTCTGCTCAGTGGGAGCCTGCTTCCCTTCCTCTCTCTGCCTGTTTCTCTGCCTACTTGTGATCTCTGTCTGTCAAATAAATAAATAAATAAAATCTTGGAAAAAAATCACAATCATGACCTCGAGTGGAAGGCTGCGTGAAGGAATTTTTCCAGGGTTGGAAAGCCCCAGAAGGAGGAGCACTGCAGAGAGAGTTAGGTAGCTGTGTTGCCCCTCTGCAGCTCTGGGTTTAAATCATCTGGAAGGGGGAGTCCAGGGTTCACCTCTTATCTCCAAGTAAGAGCAACTATCTATCCAAAGAGCAGAGGGGTCAAACTTCTAAAAGGCACTCTGCTATCTCTCCTCATGTTTGGATTATCATACAGGTATCATACACTACCAGGTTTGGGTAGTGTTTCTAAACTTTTCTGAGAAGGGAAGTCCAACGATAAGGAAAAGATTTTCCTTTGGGATCCTTACTACATGGATCAGATGAATTTACGGATTTATGTTTTTCTTACAAGTCATGCTCTTGCACATCAAGGTCTTGATGAAACTCTTCCTTCTCTGTTACCTACTCATTCTTCAGTTTTCAGCTTATTCATATGACTACCTTAATCCATCAAGGCAGTATGAACACTAGTAATCTGTGTTCCCACAGTGCCAGGGGTCTTCCTTAACAAAAACATGCCAGGCTCTTTCTGGACTTCTTTTTCTGCTATATTGCTTGTTTTGTGAAGGTGAAGACCATGGGGGTTTGCTCACCATTTTTTCATCAGAATGTATTAAGCTCCCTGTTACACAGTCAGAACACAGAAAACATTGAACAGAGGCAGCAGAGATGGAGAGACAAAATAATCAGAGATAATTTCCATTTTTGAGGCAGCACTAAATACAACTATGGGATTCCTGATGTCAGATTTGGAGCACCCCATGGCTTGAACCAGACCAGAACTTTACTGACAACTGTTTTGGGAAGTGGGCTTAGTGGTGAACAGATCTTTTATTAAAACTTCACATTTCCCTGGTAGGTAATGCTGTCTTCTTTGTTCTCTGGCAATATTTCCCAAAGTCAGCATGGAATATAAATAGATGTTAAAGGAAAATAGATTTTATGATCACCTAAGTTTGGTGATCATAAATAAAGTTATGAATAAAGTTAAATAAGTTTATTTTTAGCATATTAGAGTTTGTTATATGCTGCCTAATACATAGTATATAGCTCCAAAGGAAAGAGACACGTAAATTTCCAAAATTTAATTGACAATAGAATTTTTCTTTACTAGATCATCTCATAGAATTTATAACCAACCCAAAGAATTTCTTGGCCACCTAACACCATCTAGTTTGAAAGCCATATCTCTTCAGCATAAAACATTTATCATTAAAGAACTATTTATTCAGTGCCCATAAATGCCAGATTCAAAGGTACAGAATTTTCCCCCAGCCCTTATAACAAGTGTCTTCTTATATTTTATTTGATAAAAACACCTAGTTAATTCTTTGATGTTGATCTCCTAAGGCATGAAGGGATGTAAACTGTTAGTTATATTTAGCAATATAGACTTAGTATCAACACAATTAAATTTGACACCTCATACCTAAGATATTTTGGTTAACTTATATGTGAAAGGCAAATATCCTAAAAATAACTACTTTTGGGAAATAGCAATCAAACCTGACTTGATATTTTGGAATTGAAAGATATTTGGGCTTACTTATTCAGCAGCAGCTACCCTTAGACAAGTTCATTATCTCTTCATATACTTCTATTGATGTTTGTAGATGAGTCTAAAGAAATCCTTTTATTTATCTAATTTATATGCCTTTCCTTTGTCTGCACTCTGCCAGTTTAGATGTCACCTGTAATAACTATGAAAAATTGCTGTGTGCTTCATGTTCTTCTTTTTAAATCTGCAGTCAAAGTTCTCTACAACTACCAAAGGGAGTTTAGTTCCAAAAAATATCAAATCTAATTGAAGTGTACTGAGTTGCAATCTCTCGTTCTATAGGCATTTTGTTTAGTATGAAAACTCATCAGTGGGGATTCTCTTAAAATTGTTTCATCTGTTTTAGGGAAATAAACTAAAGAATGTGTTTATTTTGGAACACCTAAATATTTTCTGTGATATAATGGTGTAATTAAATGATGTTACTTTATCATCCTTAGCTTACTGCAGTCTACATTCACCTGGTAGATAAATCTTTACAAATCCCAGCTCTAATAATGTCATTCTGCTGCCCGAAATTCAATGGCTCCCCATTGCTTAGCAAATTGTGAGCTCCTTGGGCTGGCATTTAAGGTCCTAACATTACATTCTTACTCCTGTTGTCCCCTCATCACTCTCATTAATCTGGTTGTCTTCAAAACATGCCTTCCACATTTCTTGTACCTTTTGTTTAATGTCTCAGTGCCTTCCAGAACGATGACCCTCATCCTT
>ML106143.1:24861-39869 GCA_003697995.1 Taxidea taxus jeffersonii | reverse complement strand
AAAAAAAAAAAAAAAGCAATAGGTGTGAAGCACAATAAAGTGGCATATGCCTGTAAAATGAAATGCCATTTTAATAATTGCACATAATGTTTTAGTGATGAATAGCTACTTTAAATTTACATGCCAGCCATGTAAATGACCTTAAGTGGTTTTTCATTATCCTAAATGAAAGAATGGTAAGTAGTTTGAGATATCAATGTGAGTTCAATGAGAACATACCATTTATAGTTTATTAAATTAAAAGGGTGCTAGTCAATCATTACATTTCAAACAACATTTGCTGGGGATGGAGATTGATTTACTGTTTTTTAGAGTTAGAATGTACTCTAACAAGTACTTAATTTTACCAAGTAAATTGATGGTAAGAACATACAATTATAGTTCCTAAGGATTAGTTTGACCTTAAGAAAAAACTGCACCCTTAGAGCCCAGTGGAGTGAGAGCAAATGGGAACTCTTTGTAGGATTTCCTAAGAGCTGGACGGACTTAGCTTCTCTGGTATAAACAAGACACTGACATTTGGCAATAGTATAAGCCCTAAAACTTGGTATTTCTATATCAACATCTAGACTCTACACTAAATTTTGTTGCTTTCACATTAAAAAGAGAGCTTTGGGGGTGCCTGGGTTGCTTAAGCAACCTCAGTTGCTTAAGCCTCTGACATTGATTTTGGCTCAGGTCATGATCTCAGGGTGTGGGATTAAGCCCTCCATCAGGCTCCGAGCTCAGCAGAGAGTCTGCTTGAGATTCTCTCCCTCTCCTCTGCCCCTCCCCACCTCCTCACATGTGTGTTCTCTCTCTCTCTCTCTCTCAAATAAATAAATAAATCTTTTAAAAAAGAGAGCGAGAGAGCACTTTTCACTAAAGCTTTAATAGCAGAAGGAATGATATCAAAATAGAAGTAGATTAGCCATGAACAGCAACAGTCTTTTAAAAATCATATTTGTGAAACAACATGAAATTCAGTTGATCTTTATGCTATAAGGAAAAATTGACCTAGGTCTTTAAGTTAATTATAGTAACTAGAGATGAATTAAATAACATTTTAAACCATTTATAGTATTTCACACAGCTAATTTTTCCAAGATATGCAGGATAAATTTATGAATTGTTTTGACCAGATTTTGTCAGCAAGGTACCACTTTTGTTTCAGTGGGAGATCAAACCCTTAGATTCATATTGATTACCTTTTATGAGACATATTTCCAGTTAATTGTTATAGCAATGTTTCAACTGATTTGGAAATTGATTGCTTTTCTTGGAAAGAGCAAAATTACACTTGGAAAGTGTAAATTTGTACTTAAAATTACTTTAAATGGTTGATACATAATAATTTATCCTTGATTGTATTATTTTATAATTCTACAATACTTTAAAACCTGAAAAGCCCCTGAAGTATTATTATATATGTACCATTTTTGAAAAGCATCTTGTTTTCTGCACTTTTGACATTACCAACTTTAGCTTTAGGCATATTTTGATGTGTCAAGGCCAAATCTTGTAGAACATACTATCATTTGATGTCATTTGAAAAATAAAAGCTATGTGGGATTTTAAAATTTTAAATATTTCTCTCAGTGCTAACATTACACATACATGGAATTCATTTGCTCATTTATTCAATATTTATTCCAGTAAACAGCTACTGAAAGCTTATTCAATATAAGCCGCTGAACTAAATCATGATGAGGTTACAAAGAGAAATAAAATATAACCCCTGCTTCATGGGGAGCACATTTGTCAGGCTAATAATTACTTGGCTGCTGTAACTAAGAGATCCAAACTATGGTGGCTTATGTAAGATAGAAATTTATTTATTTCCTGGTAGCAATCCATAGGTGGGTGAGTCAGGGCAATAGGGGTGTTCTACCACCCTGACTGTGTGGCTTCCAAGGTTGCTGTGGTTATCAAATTTTCCAGCTTGCAGGAAGGAGAAATTCAAGATGAGCAACTTGTCATTTGGGAGCAACTTGCCTGGAAATTGGATATACTATTTACTCTTCCTGCCTACCTCTCACTGGAGTGAATTTAGTTATGTAGCCACACCTATAGAAGGTAGTCTTGAACTGGGCTGTGGGTACCCAACTAGAACTTAGAGAACTCCATTACTGGCAAGAAGAAGGGGTAACTCAGCAACTAAAGGGGTCAGAATATTAATATATGCAACAACATGGTTGAATCTCAAAAACATTACGTTAAGTGAACATCAGTCATGAGTGTTGCCTGGGTGGCTCAGTCGGTTAGGCATCTGCCTTCAGCTCAGGGTCCTGGGATCAAGACCTGCACACCTCCCCCCACCTCAGGTTGCTGGGCAGATAGTTTGCTTCTCCCTCTCCTCTGCCCCTTCCCCTGCTCATACTGTCCCTCTCAAATAAATAAATAAAATCTTTTAAAAAGTCAGTCACAAAAAGTTAGGTCTGTGTGATTCCATTTGTGTGAAACTCTAAGCAAAATATAGCATTGTAGGTCCATGGTTTCCTAGGGGCAGGATCCTGGGGGAGGTGATCACCACAGGGGAGCTTTTTGGAGTGATTGAAACCTTCCAGATATTGATTGTGGTTGCAAGACTATGTACAATTATGAAAATTTGTGAAGCTTTGCACCTAAAGTGAGTTAATTATTATTGTTGTTTCTAGTGCGGCTGTCATTATTACTGCCTTGAATGGGGTTCTTACAATTTTAAGGGAGTTAAAAAAAATCACCAGCTAAATTTGGAATTCTTGGGCAAAATAACTAATGTTGCTATATTTTGTTTGAACTACTTTCAATTTTTAAAAAATGACAAGTATGTATATTTATGAAGATAATTAAAATGACTGTTACACAGGGGCGCCTGGGTGGCTCACACACTTAAGCCTCCAACTCTCGATTTGGGCTCAGGTCATGATCTCAGGATTGTGCAGTTAAGGCCCACTTGTGCTCCATGCTGAGGGTGGAGCCCCCTTAAGATTGTCTCTTTCCCTTTCCCTCTGCTGCTACTCCCCCCAAAATAATAAGTAAAATGACTCTTGCACAAATAACCCTGAGGCTTAGTAGCCTCACTGAGAAATAAACACAATAGAAGATTTATTTCTCCTTCATCTCAAAATCCTGCTGGTTGGGTTATTCTTCTAGCAGCAACCAGGATCTAGTCTCTTTTCTCTAGAGGCTCCACTGCCTTCTGGGGGTCTGGAGTGCTTTGGGATCTTGGAACCATGAGCCTGAGTCTGTGCAGCCTGTCATGGCCAGGCCTGGCAAGAGTTGACACCTAATGCCCATATCCCAGTGGCCAGAATGGGTCACCATATGACCATACCTGGAAGGATGCTGGGAAATGTAGTCCTCCTGTGTGTCCACAGCAGGAGTGAAATGCTTTGTGTGATCATGTAGCATTTGTGTCTACCACAGTACAAAAAATTATAAAGAAACAGAAAAAAAGTTGTCCTTAATCCCAATCTGGAAACAAACAAAACAGAATTTGTACTGCTTTCCTCCTAAGCTTTTTAATCTATGTATTTTAACTTTTATTATCTATGGATCATATATATAATCCATAGATAATATATATATTATCTATGTATATTATATATGTAATATATATAATATATATGTAATATATATATAATATATGTAATATATATATACACACACACATATATTTGTATATACTTATTTTTTCACTAAATATTACTATATTATAAAAAAGTTCAAATCCTAGCTCTTCAATATACTGGTTGGGTGACTGGTTGGGTGGGTACGGGGCAGTACTTAGGCCTTGAGTTTCTTTTAATTTGCAAATGATGACTAAATGATACCTACTACACAGGGCCCTGGTGAGGACTGAGATCATTCATTTACAGTGCACGGTATAGGGCCAGACACACAGTAGGCATCTGATTCTGAGTTGCTCTACCTAGCTGAGTTTATCTGCCTAGCTCTCCTTACATGAAAAGCATACTGATTTAATCACTGCAGATTTATAATACATTTTAACATTTGATTAGGCAAGTCCTTTATCCTGTTTATATTTAATAAAGCAATTGAACACTATTTGTAATGGTTTATTCTTCCAAATGAATTGCACAGTAGTATTTTCCCTGGAAAAGCCTGTCTTAGTCTGGCTTCTCCAAAAAGTAGAAGCCAAGACAAAGGACTTAAGCGTATTAGGGTGTGCAACCCCAAGGAACACTGTGAGGGACAAGGGAGTGGTGCAAGGAAGAAGAGGAAGCCCACGCAAGAAGGTGCCAGTCACCTAGTTCACTGCTGCTCTGAGCCGCTCACTGTTCAGCCTCATGGTACTGCCTTCTGGGAAGTTGTATCTCAAACCAGTCAATCCAAGGGGAGGAAGGGAGAAGATTTTTCCTGCCGGCCCTCATATGTCTTTGGTTAAAATATCACCTCCCTGGAAGCCTATTCCACACACTTCAGGCTTGAAAATAACCCAGCAGCACCCAGTGGGTCCCACGGCGTGTCATGCCCACATAACAGAGAGAAGCCCCAGAGAGCAGGCAAAGCCAACACAGGACAGTCAGTGAAGCAAAAGCAGGCAGGTGAGGCTGAGAGCCTTTGAGGAGATCCTGAGAGAAAGAAATTTGGGAAAAGTTAACATCTTTATATCAACCGGTTTTCCAATTCTGGAACATAGCAATAACATTTGCAAAAAAGAGTTACCCCACTTATTCCTAAAGGCATGTTCTTACATTCTCTTCTATTTGTTAGGATAAAATTAACAGATTTATTATTTTTTGTATATTAATGATGTAATTACAAGTCCTTGTAAGGTACGTTCTCTTAGTTAAAGAGAAAATTCATACAGTTTGGTACTATTTTGAAAGTCATTTTAAAAAATGAAGGATTTTCTACTGTCTATGGGGATAAGACCTCACTTGTTCTCTGGCCAAGGAGCCTTGGATCGGAGGGTCAGTAAATATCCTGTGCCCTCACCCCAAGTCTCTTATGATTTGCCTCAAGGCCACATCTCTTCTGCCCAGATGCCTTTTAAGCTCCCTTGGAGCTCTGTCCTTAGCAGTAAATTACTCTTCTTTAAAAATTGATTTGTGAATGGAAATGGGATGAATGTCCTCCAAAATACTTTTTTTCCATTCAAACTTAAACTCTTCTTGTCCCAGAAATAATCTCCTAGGTACTGTAAGAATCCCTATGGATATATAAAGGGGATTTGCCCCATATTTGGACATGCTATGAATCCGAGAGTCAATTAAAGGTGATCATTTTTGCATTCAAGAGAATAAGCTGTGTGGGCCTGGCTTTCCCCTCTTATTCAAAGGGCTTTTAATGAGAGCCGGGTGGTTAAGTTTCTGGCCTGTGATGCTGAGCTATACACGGGGTTTCTAATACATGCAACCCATGCCAGTTCTTTGTCATGAGGATTATTCTGGGATGCTCTGAGCTTTGGGTTGTTCCTTGCATAACCATGGAATTGCTGCATGGCCTTCAGAGGTATTTCACTCTGCTCCCCCGTGTCTAGATGTACTAGTGTTATTATGTGATATCAGATTTCTCCACAAAATGCCATCGCCATTGGCTATTCATCTGTGTGCGCCAACATTATAATTTACTGTACTTAGTTCATTTTGTCGCATTCAGTAACCTTCACCAGAAGTTCAGCATCCTGGCAGGCGTCTTTCCCCTTGGCCACAGAGGAACCTTGTAATTCTCTGAATCTTTCCAAGAGATGGGAATGCAACAGAAGCAGCTGGAGATAGGAAAACAGGAACAAAATAGACCTCAAGTTCAGGAGAATCCTGAAAAAGAATTTCAACAGAAGCAGGCCTCTTCTGACACTGCACATTCTGTAGGACTTAGTGCTAGGCAGGCTGCTACTTTTGAACAGGGGAAAAGAACGGGATATATCGTGACACGAGTTCATATCTTAAAGGCAGGCGATAGGAGTTCAGAATATAGATTTTACTCTTCGACCTGTGTGGGTGATTAACATTACGTGCTAAATACATGGGTAGAATGAGAAAAAGATGGAGAATTCTAAGATAGCTCCATTTCCAACAGATGCAAAGAAAACTTTAGGACTTAACCGAAAAATGAATCTAGTAGGTAGATGATGTCAGTCTCGAAATTTCTGTTAATACTTTCAAAGTGTGCTTTTTTTAATGTAAAAAAATATGTTTCACAGATTAGAAAGCCAAAGCTTATTGAGATACACAATGCCTTTGAGTGAGCATTCCAAAAAAGGGAATATGTCATTCTGGCATGGATTGTTCTTTCTTCGCCATTCCTCACTGACACAGCCACGTTTCTTCAGTTACATGTTCTATTACCCCCGAGACTCCTGGGCCGTCCCACCCAACAGCTTGAAGGTTGCTATATTCCCATAAAAGTCTATCCTGTGAGTGAAACAAATGGGCTGCATTAGCACAAAAAGCAGCCTCCCCTCCCAGATTGAAGAAAACATACACCCAACATTGTGGTTGCTGGAGTTTCTGTCGCTTCCTGCAAAGATGATGACTTTGACTTCCAAAGTGCAGAAAGCTTGACCCCAGTACAACAGAGACTTCCCTAACTTTATGCTTTTCCCCCCTTCAGGAATTTTAAGGCATAAAATCTTAGATCTAAAGCTGTCTTTGAGATCAGGGAGAAATATTTAAGCATTTATGCATTCAGTGCATGATTCAGAGATTTATTTATAAGACTGTTGATTTTGGGACACCCAACTCTTGCATTTAAACTGCCGAAGTGAGTCATGTTTGTGGGAGGTAATTACTACCAGAAAGTACAACTAACTTGTAAGCTTCTCTTTAAATGTCCACTCACAATCTACAATTACTGTAAATAACAGGCTACCAGGACTCTTGCTCTGTTGTGTGGCTGTATATATTATGAGTACATTAGGCTATACCCAAACATACTTTTGTCACAGAGGGGTTTTTGGAGGAGAAGCGAGTCCCTTCATTAAAGTAGCAGTATAGATTTCTGAGGACGTAGGTTTGAAAAGATAGAATATCTCAAGGTTTCCTTCCCTTATAGGGAAAAAAAAACCCGGAGAACAGCTGACTTAAGAGAAATGATAGATTCCAGTTGGTCGAAAATGTATACATATGGTTTGTGCATCATTAACGATCAGGTCCAGACCACTGAAATTAGAGCAGGCACTTTGTTCGCAACACGGCAGTGCCTCTCTCAGGCTGATTTCGTGTCCCCCTAAGAGATTTCCTGATCTTCCGCGTAGTGAGTGCGGAGGTCCTCGCCTATCTGACCAGCAGCAGAGTGGGTAGCTGCCCGTGTTTCTGAGAACATCCTGCAGTTAACATACTCATGACTGCGTCTTCACCAGTCAGTGCCTGGGATTTCACAGATAAGAGGTCTAGAGAGCTGGTAGTGTAGAAAGGAGAAAGAGGAGAAGGGCATTTGCTGTCTGGAGTCAGCTTAAATAAGGAACTGCTACAGCAGGAGTTGGTGAAAGCATCAGAAAGGAAAGGCTGGAATTTCCATAGACCAGCTCTGGCTACGTGATGGTTTTACCTTGCCTTTGACCTCACCTTGCTTAATACAACTCAGCTATGAGAGCAAGGCCTCCCGGTCTCCTCCAAAGTTGCTTGACTTTGGAGCCAAACACACACTTTTCTTTGGTGGGTTTGGGACTTAACCAGCTGCATAACCATGCCTGCTTAGGCTGTCCGTGACTCAGCTGCCTTCTTGGACCTGTTCACATTCATCCATTCTGCAGCGATTTACTCATCATGCATTCCAGAACCATGTACAGACTACCCTCTGTGTGTCAGTCATTGCGCTAGGTGCTGGGATACATCTGTGAATGATACTCAGCCCTTGTCTTTGAGGATCATACGGTCTTGTTGGGGGGGGATAACCATGAAAAGTGATAGTTTCAAACTGTATGATAGATGCTACATGGGGGTAAACAGGTGCTGTGCAGACACATCAGAAAGGTGCTGCCGCTGATCTTGGGGGGCAGAAAACACTCCCTATGAGTTTCCCTGTTTGAGCAGAGACCTAAAGGAAAAGTAGGAGAAAGCAGGAGACATAAGGGGGAGAGAGGGAAAATATTCTGTACAGGAGAAGAGGACCGGCCAGAGCCTATGAGAAACAGGAAGTTCCAATTCAAAGAGAAGCGCGATCAGTTCTCAGTGGAGGGAGCAGAGAGTAGAACAACAATGGAGTGATTACTGTGAAGGCCCTTTTCTGCCAGGTTAGGGCACCCGAATATAATTGGGATCTGCAGAGGAACGCGTGCTCTGTACCATGTTCTGTTGGAATAGCTGTTTATTGATTCTGACATGCTGGTATTCATCGGAGCAAGTTAATAAGCTCTCAGCCATTTGGTTAGCTCTCTTACTCCCCTGACTTTCCACAGTTAGCTGCCCCTGTGACCAGAGCAAGTGCACTGTTTGTGTCCTCTGACTGGTGGCCCTGCCCGAGTTCCACCTTCCTTATCATAACAAAACATAAGAGACTCTTAATCTCACAAACGTAGTGATCCGAAGGGGTACGTGTACCCGAATGTTTATAGCAGCAATGTCCACAATAGCCAAGTTATGGAAAGAACCTAGATGTCCATCAACAGATGAATGGATAAAGAAGAGGTGGTATATATATACAATGGAATACTATGCAGCCATCAGAAGAAATGAAATCTTACCATTTGCGATGACATGGATGGAACTAGAGTGTATTATGCTTAGCGAAATAAGTCAACTGGAGAAAGACAACTATCACATGATCTCCCTGATATGAGGAAGTGGAGATGCAACGGGGGTGGGGGTTAAGGTGGTAGGGAAAGAAAAAATGAAACAAGATGGGATCGGGAGGGAGACAAACCAAAAGAGACTCTTAATGTCATAAAACAAACTGAGGGGGGTGGGGAAGGAGAGGGGTTGGGAGAGGGTGGTGGGGTTACATTATATGTTTAAATAAAAAAGCTTAAAAAAAAAAAGAGACTCTTAATCTCTTAAGAGTCTCTTAAGGAAACAAACTGAGGGTTGCTGAAGGGGAGGGGGCTGGGAAGGACAGGGTGGCTGGGGGATGGGCATTGGAGAGGGTATGTGCTATGGTGAGCGCTGTGAACTGTGTAAGTCTGGTGATTCACAGACCTGTACCCTTGAAACAAATAATACGTTGTATGTTAATTTTTTAAAAAAGTACACTAGTAGTTGGGGCGCCTGGGTGGCTCAGTCTGGTAAGTGTCTGACTCTTGATTTCGACTCAGGTCATGATCTCAGGGTTGTGGGATTGAACCTGGCTTCAGGCTTCATGCTCAGTGTGGAGTCGGCTTGGGATTCTCCCTCTCCCACCCAGACACATGCTCTCTCTCTCTTTCTCTCTTAAATGAATTTTTTTTTAAGTACACTAGTAGCAGGCAAGATGAAAATAAGTATAAAACAATGAAATTGAAGAACATCAAGAGTAAAGAGAAAAACCTTAAAAGCTGTCAGGAATAAAAGATTCCATGCAGAGCATCACTGGATGGACTAATGGAAGATTGTCAT
The DNA here is from genome assembly GCA_003697995.1 of Taxidea taxus jeffersonii. NCBI lineage: Eukaryota > Metazoa > Chordata > Mammalia > Carnivora > Mustelidae > Taxidea > Taxidea taxus. The sequence goes on along the minus strand of ML106143.1, from coordinate 30,411 downwards.
TACTACAATAGATGTGAAAAGGCAGTAATGTCTTCATGACCGTGAGAGAAATTAACTATCTAGCATTTTATCTTCAACAAAACTATTAAAAATGGATAAATAGACATTTTTATAATCACAAAGATTTAGAGAATTAACCAATCATAGACTGTCACTGCAGGATACACTTAAAAAGAAAAAAATGAACACAGAGGGAAGGTATGGATACAAGATAATGGTGAACAGAGATGTCAGTAGAAATTAGATAGTTTATTAACTACTGACTACTAGAAAAGTTTTTAGAGTTATAAAAGATTAAATTATATATATGCATATGTGTGTGTGTGTGTGTGTGTGTGTGTGTTTGACACAAAGAGAGAGTGTATGAGCAGGGAGGGAGAGGGAGAGAGTACTGAGTGGGAAGCCTGATGTGGGGCTTGATCTCACTACCCTGAGATCATGACCTGAGCTCAAATCAAGAATCTGATGATCAACTGTCTGAGCCACCCACACACCCAAAATTGAAACTTTAAATAAAAATATGAAGTAGTCAGTGGGAGAAGGTTAAAATGCTGAACAACTTTAGACTTAGCTTTAAAAAGAAATTATAGGTAGGAACATATTTTTACATTTCAATGGTGATCACTGAAAGAATAGAATTCTGAACAAGTGGAGGGAGAAATAAGAAGACGAAAAACTTTATCAATCCAACAGAAGACAAAAAAAAGGAAAACTACATAGGGAATAAGAGTAAATCAAAATTACCAGTGTTGGGGCACCTGGGTGGCTCAGTCAGTTAAGCATCTGCCTTCAGCTCAGGTCGTGATCCCAGGGTCCTGGGATCCAGCCCCGCATCGGGCTCCCTGCTCATCGGGGAGCCTGCCTCTCTCTCTCTCTATCTGCCTCTCCCCCAGTTCATGATCTCTCTCACACTTCTCTCTCTCTCCCCCAAAAATAAATAAATAAAATCCTTAAAAAAATAAAAATAAAAAAAATAAGATTAACAGTGTTGGAAATAACATGCAATATACCAACAATCACAAAAATTATGAGTGGATTAAACCAGGAGCTGGCAACATTTTTCTGTAAAGGACCAAATAATAAATATGTTTGGTGTTGTGAGTAACATACAGTTTCTTCAATCCTTTAAAGACCTTAAAAAAAAAAAATCCTAGCTTGCAAGCCATGCAAAAACAGACTATAGGCCATACTTAGCCAATGAGAGGAGTTGGTCAACCTCTAGATCAAAATTTTAACAGACAAAAATTTTTAGATTTAGCTTTCCTTTTTTTAAGCCAGCTATATGCTTCTCATAAGAGGAAAACCTTAAAACTCATAAAGGATTTATAATGAAGAGTGAGAAAATGTATACTTACAAGCATAATAAGCCAAAGGAAGCTAAGTGGCAGACTTGGAGGCAAGGGTTCAAGTGCAGGTAGTTCACTGAAAGGGCATCTCAGGAAACATCTGCAGGGAAGTGGAGACAAAAGAAAGGGGAGAGAAGAAGCTGATTGATCAAAGAGGCGTTGTCAGCCACTTATCACTTTAGGCAACTGGAGAATAGTCCCCTGAGGGGCTCTGGGAGACAGAGAGAATGTGCCTCAGAGCCAACTCAACAAGGAAGCTTGAGTGTTTATTGACCAACTCTCTAACCTTCATTGCTGAGCACTGGCTCTGGGGACATTAGCTCTTTGGCTCTCTTGGCTTGCCTTATGGATAAGTTTTCTACCATGGCCAGGGAAAAAAGCCCTCAAGAAGAAAGTCACAGGTTCTTGTAGAAAGCAGTCTTTAAACATATAGAGATGAATGCTGAGGGAGTGTGTGCTGGGCAAAGAGTGAATTCTACTATATTTACTATATTAGTACAATATTAATAGAAGTCAAATTGAATTTAGGGCAAAAGGCACTGGAAGGGATAAAATGGGAAATTACATGATAATAGAGGAATAACCACCAAAAAACCAAACCAATCATGAATTAGCTCAAGGCATAGCATCAAAATATGTAAAGCCAAAAATTGACATAATCACATGGATAAATTGACAAATTTACAATCCTCGTCGAAGATTTTAATGAACCTTTAGATGAAATGAATAGATCAAGCAAACAAAAATTGGATAAGAAAAACAAAAGATATGATGGAAAATATTAAGTTGAGATAACCTATAATAAGAATGAAAATGTGAAGCAAACATTTCTGACCAAAATGGTTCCCACTGGGCTAAAATCAAGAGCCATGGACTCTAGGAGAAAATCCATTTCTTTGCATTTTTCTGCTTCTAGAGGCCACATGCATTCCTTGGTTTGTGGCACCTTCCTCTATCTTCAGAGCCAGTTGTCTGCATCTATAAAACTTTCTGACTTTCTTGTCTTTCTTTTTCACTTCTAAGAACTCTTGTGATTACATTGGATTGGCTCAGATAATCAGGATAATCTCCTCATCTCAGAATCCTTAACTTAATCATGCCGGCCAAGTCCTTTTTGCCATGTAAGGTAACATATTCACAGCTTCTAGGACTAGCACATGGACATCTCCAAGGGGGTCATCATTCTGCCCACCACACAAGCTATATAAAGTTTTGCACTGTGTATACTAGAGACAAAGAGATACATTTCCAAGGCTGATTTAGATTCAGAAACTTCAAACCACATTTTTTCTTCAGATGGCTTTTGGAATTCTGTTTTAATGCTTTGGTGTAAGTTTCAAGATAAGGTTTAGATAAATTCTCAAGTGTAACCAACCATAGTATAAAATAATAAACCTGTAAGTTGCATCTAAGAGTTGTTGCTCTGCAACCTCATTTCATAACTTACTCCATATTCACTACATGATTTGTTCTCACCTACAATACTACAGTGTACCTTTGCTTACAAATAGCGTGGACCAGTCATTTTTCTATCATAAAACACAAAATTAATATGCTTGATCTAATAGTTTTATATGGAGGGCTACACATCCCTTCCCATAGGAAATATATTTTCTTTTCAAAAACTTTAGGGTATTTCCAAATATTAATTATGTACTAAATAACAAAGGAAGTAATACTTTTTAAAGAATTGTTGACATAGAAAAAAATTCTCTAACCTGAATGAAATTAAGTTAGAAATCAGCAATATAAAAATAGAGAAAATACGCTTGGAAACTTAAATAACATAAGTTGAAGAGGAAATCGCACTAGAAATTACACTTAGCACTAAGCAGCAAAGAATGTACTACATGATAAACAGCTACAGTTATGGCACTTAGAGTTGAATGTATAGCACTAAAATACCTTTATTAAAATATATATATGTATTTTTAAATAAGCTAGTGATTGGATTAAGAAGCTAGAAGAGAGCTGTAAAATGAAGGCAAGAAATAGAAATAATTTTATAAAAATTAATTAAGTGAAAAGTAAGGGAACATTAGAGAAGATAAACAATAAAACTGATTTTTTTTATTTTTCTCTAACTTTATTTTTTTAGTTTAATTTAATTTAATTTAATTTTTGTATGTGTGTGTGTGTTCCAAAATTCATTGTTTATGCACCTCACCCAGTGCTCCATGCGATATGTGCCCTCCTTAATACCCACCACCAGGCTCACCCAAACCCCCACCCCGACCCCTCCAAAACCCTCAGTTTGTTTCTCAGAGTCCACAGTCTCTCATGGTTTGTATCCCCCTCCAATTTCCCCCAGCTCACTTAAAACACTAATGGTAGATCAAGATTAAAAAAAAAAAAAACATAAATGTTTATTATGAACAGGTTTATGCTCCAAATTTAAATATTTAGATTAAAAACTTCCTTAAAGAATCACAAAAATTAACAGAATGAAAAATTTTACAACATGAATATTCTGATAGTCATTAAAAAGACTAAATCAGTAATCAAAACCCTCTTCCCCACCAAAAAGACATCAGGTACTTATGATTTCATGGCTGAGTGTTGTATCTTCAAGGTATGGATAGTCTCCAACTTAGACACATTAGTTCAGGGAATTGGAAAAAAAGAAAAGCTACTTAGCTAATTTTTAAACCTAGTGTGCTGTTGGGATCAGGGAAAACATTAAGAAAAGAAAAGTATAGATACATTTCATTTATGAGCACAGCAACAAAACATTCTAAATAAAATAGCAGGAAATCAAATTCAGCAGTACTTACATTTAATTGGGTTCATCTCAGAAGTAGAAAGGTGATTTCAGAAAGAATTCTAAAATCTTTTGATACAGAGATTAAGACAATCTTTATGATTATCTCTGTAATTCAGAAAAAAACATATGTTAAAAAAAATCAATTCATGATGATTTTTTAAAATCTTAGCAAACTAGGAACAGCAGGGAACATTACTTAATATTCAAAACGTACAATAATCATGCATGTTGATGAAACTTTTAAAACACTCGCATTAAGGTCAGGGACCAAATAAGGCTATTTCATGTCACCATTTCTATTCAACAATGTGCGAGACATTCTAGACAATCCAATAGATGAACAAAAATAGAAGAGGTAAAAGAATTTGAAAGAAAGCCATGATGTATATTTATATACATCTAAAACCTAAATGTAATATTATTTCTAGTAATAAACCAATATAAAATTCTAAAACTAAATTGAAAGTTGGTCCAAATTTTTGCATACTTGCTCAGCATAATCAATAACACTCCAAATAATCTATTACAAAAGCAACACATAAGCATACTTTTTGCAATGACAACAAAAACCATAATTTACCTAAGGATAAATCCAACAAAGTTGTACTAGACAATTATAAATAAAATAAATAATTGCCAAAGTAATGGGAGTCTCAAGTAAATGGAGGAGTGTTGAATAAAAGCCATGTTTTTGGATTGGAAGATTCATTATAATAAAGAAGGTAATTGTTTACAAATTAATTTATAAAATCAGCATAAAACCCAATTCCATTTAGGATATCATCCACTTTTATAGTGTACTTGACAAGTGTCCTTAATATTCATATGGTAGAGGAAAGGACAAGAATAGCTAAAAAAATATTTAAAGAACAAGTTGGGGAAGAGATCGATACTTTTTGCAGAATTATGCTGATTAATATGATTGTGGCACAGAGATAGACAAGACGCCCAGCAGAATAGAATACAGAGCTCAGTCTCATGTGTACAGTGACATTTAATATTTGTCAGGAGTTGTGTTACTGACCACTGCAGCAATAAACTGGTGGTGGAAAAATTAGTTACCAATATGGGAAAAGATAAAAGTTAGTTCTTAGGTTATTTCCCAGGCTGAATTAATACTAAGTGTGTAGAGTAACATTCTAAAAATTTAGATCATAGCGTTATAAATGTTATTAAAACTTGAAGATGGAGAGAAGAGGGTTCTTAACATACAAAAGCAATCAAGGAAAGAATCGATAAATTTGACTCCTTTAAAACATTAAACTCCTTAAGACACTATAGATTTACGATAAAACACAAACCAAAAACAAAAAAAGATATTGCCAATGCATATAGCTGACTAGTTTCCAGAGGGTATAATGGTTATCTACAAATTAAAGACAGAGAGAGAGAGAGGAAGGAAGGAAGGAAGGAAGGAAGGAAGGAAGGAAGGAAGGAAGG
>ML106143.1:0-24851 GCA_003697995.1 Taxidea taxus jeffersonii | reverse complement strand
AGGAAGGAAGGAAGGAAGGAAGGAAGGAAGGAAGGAAGGAAGGAAGGAAAATAAAAAATAGGCAAAGTATTGTGGGAGGCGAAGAATGAATAAGCAGAGCATAAGGGATTTTTAGGGCAGTGAAAATTCTGTATGATGCCATAATGATAGGTACATGTCATTATATATTTGCCCAAACCCATGGAATATACAACACCAAGAGAGAACCGTAATGTGAACTATGGACCTTGGGTGATAAGGTAGGTTATTGATGTAGGTTTCTCAGTTGTAACAAATATACCACTTTTGAGGTGAGGTTAATAATTAATGTGTGGATGCAGGGGTATGTGGGAAGTCTCTGTACCTTCCCCTCAATTTTGTTGTGAACATTAAACTGCTCTAGAAGAATAAGTCTTGATTTTTTAAAATAGTCAAAGTTATATGAGATGGCAGTTTATAGAAAAGGATTGCCTAATGACCAATAAACATAAAAAATTGTTCAACCTTTACCAGTAATTGGAGAAATGCAAAATAAAAATCTGCCATTTCATATTATGAGATTAGAAAAAATATTTAAATTCTGACAATACCAAATGGTGACTTGGATATGGAGCAAGGAGAACTTTCAAATGTTTCTGTTGGAAATATTAATTTGTACAAAATATTTGGAGAATAATTTGACAATATCTAACAGAAATGAACAAAAAAAGATAAATACTAGATTATTAACTAGATTAGCATCTCTCACTGCAGATGGAGAGAAGTGAATAGGACCAGGAAGGGTACATAGGAGGCTTCCGCTTTACCTGCAATACTTAACTTCTTGTAAAAATGTGAAAAGAATATGGTAATATATTAAAATCTGATAAGATGGGGGTTACAAGTGCCTTTTCTATTTTAATTTGTATACTTATCTGGGTCATCTTATTGAAAATATATGCCTAGCATGTGCCAAAAACTCTTTTAAGAACTGGGGATAGATAACTGAACAACAAAAACATCCCCAGATTCATAGAACTTATGTTCTAGAGTGTTTAAAATATTCCATATTTTTAAAAGGGAAAAAGACTAAGAGAACAATGAAATGGAAACAACTCTTTTGAGAAAGGTTGGTTGACATTGGGTAGATTCCAGTTGTGCTTGGTGACCATTAGTTTATGGTAGTTAGAAATATATCCAGGAAAATGATATTCTCTAGTGGGATTCAAATGCCTGATTGCAAACAAGAAGGAGGAGTGGGACTGGGTTGGTCCAAAGTTGAAGTTTTTGCCAGGCAGGAAAGTGTCATTAAAAGTGTCATTAAAAACCAAAGGTACAGTGAGGATTCTGGGAAGACGGCAGAATAGAGAGCGCAGGAATCTGTGTTCCCACTTAGACAATAATTGCACTGATAGAATCTCTCCTGTGTAACTAACTATTTTGGAACTCTGAAGTCAAGTAACTTCCAAGGGAAAACTTGGACAGTAAATTGTGGTTAAGTTCAATCAATTTCAGCTCACAGCGTGGTAGCAGCTATGCCTTTTCCACCTCCACATCCTTTCAACTACCCCAAAATGCCACCCTCCCTGGCAAACAGCCATGTGTGTTCCTAAAGCAGCTTGTGCAACTTTGGGAAGCTGGGATGGGCAATAAAAATCCTATCCTTCTGTGCACTGATCCCTGATTGCTGCTCTGACTGCATGCAGTGTACAGAGAGAGGACTGCAGCCATTATTGAAACCCCTCCCCCTCTGGCTGAAGTGACTTCCAGGGCATTTAAAGGTCCGGTGACTCCCCTCTTTCATTTTTATCTCTGTCCACTGTTGGGAGTCAGACATGAAAGATTCGAATATTCAAAAGGAACCACAGATACAGGGACCATTAGAAAGTTACTCTACATACCCAGGGAAAGGTGCAGGCTCAGAAAAGACCTGAGAAGACCTAACTTTATGCCTCAGGCTGATCCTCAGCATAGAGACAGCCTATAAAAAAATCAAAGGAAAAAAAGATTAAAAAAAATCAGTGAACCCTGGGACAGGGGAAGGATATGATTTCCAAAGTTATCACATCATTAGAAGAAAATTTGCAGTTTTAAACAACAAAATCACAAAAAAATACAAAGAAATAGGAAAGTATGATCTGTTCAAAGGGTGAAAAAAACTGTCCCAGAGGAAAACCAGATGATAGAAGTACTAGACAAAGATTTAAAAAAACTGTCTTAAAGATGCTCAAAGAACTAAAAAAATATGAGGAGAAAGCCAAGTAAACAATGTGTGAACAAAATGGAAATATCTATAAAGAGATGTAAAATGTAAGAAATAAAATTCGGTCTAGCATGTGGAAGCAACACAAGTGTCCAGATAAGTGTGGTATACATATACTGTGGAATATTACTCAGCCTGGAAAAGGAGAGATGTTCTTCTGTGGCGGGGATGAGCCTTGTTAGAAGACTTAGTGTCAGTATGGAAGTCCAATGTTGCTTTTCTTGCTCAGTGATTGTAAAGACATTGAGAAGTTCCAGCATGACCTAAACTGCACTCCTATTCCTACCAAAGGCACAACTCTATGTATTGGCTACCATAGTGTTTCAAAACATTTGAGACATTTCTTTAAATTTTGCACAACCCAAAATGTTGGTGTTTTGTAAGGATCACAAGGTCAGCATTCCTTAATTCTTTCTGCCCTTTGTCACAAGTGTCACTTAAAGAACGAAGTATATATTTCATGAAAGCATTACGACTTTTTCCTCTTGGTATAAATCAATTCCAAGATAACTGAAAAAAATTTGGTGAGTGAAATAAACCAGTCACAAAAGGACCAATACTGTATGATTCCATTTATGTGAAGTGCCCAGACTGCTCAGAATCAAGTCGGCAAGTAAAGTAGTGACTGTCAGGGACTGGCAGGAGGGGTATTGGAGAGTTGGTGTTTAATGGAAACAGTTTTGTGAGATGAAGAGAGTTCCGTGTATCAGCGGTGGTGATGGTTGCACCACAGTGGGAGTGCACTTGATGCTGTTGAACTGTACTCTTAGGGGCACCTGGGTGGCTCAGTGGGTTAAAGCCTCTGCCTTCGGCTCAGGGTCCTGGGATCAAGCCCCACATCGGGCTCTCTGCTCGGCAGGGAGCCTGCTTCCCCCTCCCTGTCTCTCTCTCTGCCTGCTCTTTGCCTACTTGTGATCCTCTGTCTGTCAGATAAATAAATAAAATCTTTAAAAAAACTGGTAATATGGTGAGTTTTATGTTTTGTGTATTTTACCATAATAAAAAAATGGTGGGGGGAAGCAAAGGTACAAGGGCCAAGGGAATGTAGAATGCAAGAGAATAGTTGAAATAATGGATCTTGGAATCCAAACTGGATAGGAAGGAAAGGGAGAAAGGGAGAGTTCGGGGGGTAGATGTTCCACAGAGGCTGCAGAAGAGTGTTAGTGGGGATACCTGAGCAGGCAGTCTGGAAGGCCAAGGTGCTGCTTGGAGAGCTTTGAGCTGATTTTGGAGTGGAGGGTTTGTTTGTTTGTTTTTCCCACTTAATGATACACCCTGGATATTTTTCCATTTCCAAAGTCATAGTTCTATCTCACCCATTTTACCAAAGAATTCCATTTTTCAGATGCATCGTAATTTAATCAACCATTCTCTTACTGTAATCAGTTTTTTTAAAGATTTTATTTATTTATTTGACAGAGATCACAAGTAGGCAGAGAGGCAGGCAGAGTGGTATATATAATATAAATATTATATATAAATTATAGTAAATATAAATTATATATTATATATTATATCTATTTATATATACAAATATATATAAATATAATAATTTTATTATATTAAAATATAATTTAAATTATATTTAAAAATATATTATTTAAGGGGCGCCTGGGTGGCTCAATGGGCTAAAGCCTCTGCCTTCAACTCAGGTCATGATTCCAGGGTCCTGGGATCGAGCCCCACATCGGGCTCTCTGTTCAGTGGGGAGCCTGCTTACCCCTCTCTCTCTGCCTGCCTCTCTGCCTACTTGTGATCTCTCTGGAAAATAAATGGATAAAATCTTTTTTTAAAAAGTATATTATTTTAACTAATCAATTATGATCCTTCCAGATATCCTCACCAAGAAGCCTCAGACATCTTGAGACAGTGGAAGAAGCCCCGTGGTTCCAGAGAAGAAACTCAAGACCAAAGCTAGTGACTGGTGCCCCAGCACCTCCCCCCACCCAGGAGAAGCAGCAGCCTTGAGGTGGATAGCCTGGAATATTCCACTGCATGCTCACGATATGTTGGGAGAGAGATCAGGTTATTCTAACATGCCCATTAATGTATATGAATTTCGTAGTCAATTCCACTGAGTTGCTTCTATTTGAAAAGAATTGTATCAGGAATTGGAAGTGTAAAAACACTGTCCAATAATGAAGGCATAATTAAATGAGGACATAAGTTATTACAATGTAAAGTTAAATCGGAGGCAGATTTAACATGAAGAAGCTGCAGTATAAGTGCCCCTCACTTCCATAGGCCCCTTCCAAAGCTCTGGGAGAGACCCTATAATCATACTTATGTGGTCATACATTCGATAAACTTTGAAAAGTGAGAAGTTTTTTTTAAAACTAATCTGTCTCTTTCTCATCTTACTTTCCCTACTGTTGATATGACCAATGACATTTTTGAGACCCAACAAAAAAGTTCTATGGAGGACACATGTAGTTGAGTTTATTGAAATATATGTATAGGGCTCACAAGTACTTCCTTTTAGAATGAACTAATTGCCAGCTACACTGGTTTAGGAGTGATTTCTAGAAATGTCTTACTACCCCCGGGCTGACCCATTGAGTTCATGCTTGAGGGTATAGAACAGAGGCTTTACCATGACAAGAACTTGCCCTGTGGCACTCAGCCCAGGAAGCAGGTGGGTTCTGGAGGAGATGCTAGGGTTTGATGCGTGTGCAGCCAGAAGTGAGTCTGGAGAATTCTTCCAATCAGACATGTAGAACTGTAAATGGAGGATTTGGTTCTAATAGTGCCTGGTCAGATCAGAACTTTCCAAAGTCAGGAATACTTTTAATAACACAGCATAAGCAGTAATACACCTGAACAAGTGGCATCCTTTCCTTCTTTTTGTTGGTAATTGCACAAAATAATAGAATATATAGGTCTCGAGGCACAAGCCAGTAGCAGTACTACAAAGAGGGAGTCCATCATATGTGAAGTTCTACAGTCTAGTCGTTCCAGTTATCAACAATAAAAACAGAAGAAAGACTGAATTGTATCTCCATTTTCTCTATAGAAAATACTACAATTAAGTCATTTCACCAGGTAGCTACTGAACAAAAAGGCTATTTTTCTGGATTTTGAATATTCATTGTATTTGTTAACTCATTAAGACTTGATTTTGCTGTGATTTCTTTTTTTTTTTTAAAGATTTCATTTATTTATTTGACAGACAGAGATCACAAGTAGGTAGAGAGGCAGGCAGAGAGAGAGGAAGAAGCAGGCTGTCCGCAGAGCAGAAAGCCTAATGCGGGGCTCAATCCCACGACCCTGGGATCATGACCTGAGCCGAAGGCAGCGGCCTTAACCCACTGAGCCACCCTGGCGCCCCTGATTTCTTTATTCTAAATAAATATGCATTTTCATATCTAATTTTGTGTTAATCATTTTCAGTTATTTCTCCTAAAGAGGTCCCCCAAATTGCTTCAACCTCAGGGCCTGTGGAAACATGGATCTGTCCCAGTACAAAGCAATGAGTGTGATGAGAGAGAAACGTAAGGGGGTCTGTGGGAGCTCTGAGAAGGAAAACATTATTCATGACCAAGGTCATCAAAGCAAGGTTTTATCTGAACTATGATCAAGTGGAAGAACTTGAATTCAGAGATATGGCAAATGATGTTCTAAACAAAAAAGTGAATGCTTCATAACATTTTTTAAGTTAACACACAATATAGTTTTAATGAGTTAAGCATATGGCTATTCCAATATCCTACACTTAATGTCTACAAACACAAAGATGTTGCTGGAAAGACGATTTATTCACAGTGTAGTTTCAATGAGTTAAGCATACGGCTATTCCCATATGTTTCTTCACATACATTTACAAACACTTAGGTCTTTTTATTTATGTATTTATTATTTTTTTTCAAGTTTTCATTTTAATTCCAATTAGTTAACATACAGCGTTATATTAGTTTCAAATGTACAATATAGTGATTCCACACTGCCATTCCCTCACCCTGTGCTCATCTTCATAACTTTTTAATAATTTCTTTTTTTTTTAATTTTTATTTTTAAAGATTTTTATTTATTTATTTGACAGAGATCACAAGCAGGCAGAGAGGCAGGCAGAGAGAGGAAGGGAAGCAGTCTCCCTGCCGAGCAGAGAGCCCGATGCGGGGCTCGATCCCAGGATCCTGGGATCATGACTGGAGCCAAAGGCAGCGGCTTTAACCCACTGAGCCACCCAGGCGCCCCATAACTTTTTAATAATTTCTATCCCTGGATCTGCGCACTCAAATACTGTTTGTCACTGACACATCCCCTTTTCCACCTTCACGGCCCTTCCGATTCCATATATAAAAACCTTTTCTGGGCACCTGGGTAGTTCAGTCAGTTAAACGTCTGCCTTCAGCTCAGGTCATGATCCTGGGGTCCTGGGATCAAGTCCCACATTGGGCTCCCGGCTCAGCAGAGAGCCTGCTTCTCCCTTTCTCTCTTCCTCTGCCTCTCCCCCTGCTTGTGCTTGTTCGCTCTCTCTCAAATAAATAAAATCTTTAAACAAAAATGAATACCTTTTCTGCTGGTGTTTTGTGGACATTGGTTCAAGTAACAGATGAGTACAAACTTGGTGGGTGTTCAAGAAAGAGAATTTTTGGGATGCCTGGGTGGCTCAGTTGGTTAAGCAGCTGCCTTCGGCTCAGGTCATGATCCTGGCATCCTGGGGTCGAGTCCCACACTCGACAGGAGCCTGCTTTTCCCTCTGCCTCTGCCTGCCACTCTGTCTGCCTGTGCTTGCTTCTGCGCGCTCTCTCTCTATCTGACAAATAAATAAATTTTTTTAAAAATCTTAAAAAAAAAAAAAAAAAAAAAAAAAGAATTTTTCAGGCTGGATTCTGCATTGGAGTCCAAACCTAGAGAAATATGACAGTTCTGTAATGTAGTCCAGGTCCTATTTCATAAATTAAGACAAACATAAATACTGCATAAACAAGGCAAATTTTCTTCCCTGTTATTTAATTATGATATAATTAGTGAACAGGAGTTAGAGAAAGTCCTATTTTTGAGCTCTGGGCTGAAGTATCCTTCACAGATCCACTAGAAGGAGACCGTCATAATCTGCAGAAGTCAAGAGCAAGAAGAGTTTCTCCTATGCAGCATTACGGACTAGATACCATCCTATCTAGTCATAGAAAAGACTGAGAACAGAGACCAAGACGGAGACCAACCATGTTCTGCAAATGGTAGATAATCCCTGCAGGAAGTGCCTGGTACTCTGTGCCGCAAATTACTTCTTTTCCCATCTGGGACCACTTTTCCCATTGGAAGGCTCAGCCCTCCACAGGTCTGGGGACTCATCAGGCAGCCCCAGGCCCCTTGGGCTGGGATGACTCAGCATCAAGTGAGCTTACTATGAACCTAGCTGATGTCAGTGGGAAGACAGCAGGACAAACATAGACAGTCAGTCTCTGGGGTCAGAGAAACAGGGCTGGAGGCAGATCAAACAGCTGAGTAGTCGCTGAGTCATGGAAGGAAGAACCAAGAGCCACAACTCAGATAGGAAGATGGGAGCTATGAATTCTGATGCTTGACTTCCTTCTTGTCAGGGGCTGAGACTATAGGTCCTGCTGAAACGCCGAGCCATCTGACCAGTCATCCGACCAGTCCTTCCCTAATATCACACCTCAGATCCCGTGACTGGGTTCCTGCTTTGTGCTGATGACTAATCTGTTTTCCATTCACTCCTGCTCTGATTTTCCAGACCCCTCAGTACTGGTGAGCTCTGGATTTCTGAGGCATGTTACCTGCAGCCAGGATGACCCCAGCCAGCTTTTGCCAGTGCCAGCATTGTTGTATGTGATCCTGGCCAGGCTCCAGTCCTTGGCCTTGCCAGCCTCTTGGGCTACAGTAGGTAGGGACTCTAGGATTTGCCATTGAATCCAATTTCCTCTTTACAACTGTCCTCTAAGACAGGTATCTGATGTTTTACAGGTAAGGAAGCAGAGACTCACAGGTTCTATTTCATGCAGGTCCCACAGATGATCATCTCCACTCTAGTTTTATTCTACTTTATCCTACTTTCATGAAATGTACTTCCTTTGTCATTCTTCAGTACTGGAGTTAATAATATCTACAGGAATGTCTTAAGGATTAAATTAAATCCTCAGAATGAAAGTGCCTAATGTTATACTTAAGAAATAGTTTCCTTATTTCATTCTATTCTGACTTGTAATAGAAACCCCGGCCCCACTGAGAGAACTGGGATTGGCACACATCTAGTACAGTACCAGAGCCCACAGTAGGCTGTAGTAAGTGCTGGATGCATGAGTTAATGGCCAGTCAATGGAAGCAATTAAATTCCACTTAGGGTTTGTGAAAACCTGAAGACCATCCTTTACCCCCTACGCTGTGCTCCTCTTGACTGTTTACTGTTGGGCTCCATAACCTGAACATTAGATCTGCTCTTTCCCTGGATTTCTCTTCACTTGCAGCTAACCCTCCTCATCTCATCTTCACCAGAACATGCTTATCTGTGTTGAGTGTGCCCATTTTCCAGATCCAAGTCTCTCCTACCTCGCCTGCACCTTTTCTTCCCAAGTCATCATCCTGATATTCTGGACTAAAGAGGCCAAACACGAGGGAATGTGTGAGTGGTCCTGGAGGGGCCAGTCTACTGAGACGTAGACTTGTGTAGGACACAGGCCGCTCTCAACGGTGACATAGACCCAGGCTGTGCAAGGCCACTTGCTGACTCAGCACCTTTCCAAATAATTAAGCAATCTACTAAGAGCCTGGAGATTGGAATCAGAGAAAAAAAGCTTTGGAGAGAAGTACAAGTAAGAATTCTATAGAATCTTTTTCTGCTAGCCAGCAGTTCCATTAAGGAAATTTATCTTAGTGTTTTGGAAGCATGAAGATTTTAGTTCAGTCATAGATACTTTCAGCCATTACTCAGTCCTCAGTCAGCAGACTCAGAGGAAGCTAGGAGGGAAAAACCCAGGGCCCTGGGCCATCTGTAAAATCTTGGCACAACTGTAGCCATGCCAGGAAGAAGATGCCCGGCCCCTGTTGCACCTTTGTTAGGGGTCACAAGAATAATACCTGGTAATCTAGGCAAAAATTGCCTTTAGATCTTGAATGATCTCCAAAATTAAGAATCCTGGAAAGGGATAAAGAAGTCCACAGAGAAAAAAGGTCTGTAGGGTAAAGAACGACCCAGTGATGGAGCAATTCCCTCATTTTAAACCTTTCCTCTCCCATCGCTGGGACCACTGAGTGGACGACTTGGAGATTTGACTTTGCCCCAGGCTCTAAGAACAATTCCATTCCTAGTCAGGAAGAATATAGGAAACCTTTAGGTGTCAGCTTGGGGCTCAGCATCAAGTCAGCCTTTCTCTAGTGCCTCCTCTGACCTTGCATTCTTGAATCTGGTAAATGGATTCTTACTTAATGCTTTTTGGTCAGTTCACACGTGTGACTCCAAAATCCCAAGTCTGCATTCTTACCTTACTCATGCACCCATGGGCTCCTCCCTGACTCTGCATTTTTAGGGCTAGAAGCTTGCCTTGCTATCACAAGAACTTGCAGGAAGAAGACTTCTCTGTTGCTTGGCAAGTCTAAAGTAGAATTACCTTGCTCAGTGCTGACATCCTCTAGGACAGTTTGCTGGAATCCACTGGATCAGCCAAGTTTTGCACCATAATCCCACCAAAGCTCCTTCTGTCCACACCTGAAGTTCGACTGTGCGCTGATCATGAACGAGTAGAATTGGGTGGATTAATTCATCCGTGCCCAACATTTCTATCTGCTTGTAAAAGTCTAGCTTCGAGTTCTCCATGCATTCATTCACATCAGCCTTCCAAGACCTTGGTACTTCACCATATGCCTTTATTTCAAAAAAGTAGCCAATTAAGGATCTTTAACTGCTGTGAAGCAATAAAAATTTCCAAACAATAACTATATAGAGGATCACTTCCAAGACTGAGATTTTGTTATCTCATTTCAGGCATTCTAAATTAAACCCTGGAGAAACATTCTACTGCTAATAAATAATCACTGGTTGCAATATGTGTTATTGCTGAGATAATAGGTTCCATCAATATCTATTCATGTTATTGTAACTGGGAAATAAGACCTGAGAATACTACTCTGTGTCCCAGTATTGAGGAAAAGCAAATGTTAATTTTCATAGTGTCATGTATGGTTTAAATTATCTATTCTAAAATATAGGCATGTGTTCACCTTCAATATAATGAATTCATTTGTTATCCAGCCACATTTGATTTTGATCAAATTTCTCTCCGAAAAACATTTTATGTGATAGGACACAGAGAAACAAAACAGTCCATGACTTAATAGCTGATAAATAACACATGGAAATTTACTAAAAAGGAATGTTGGGGCATCTGGGTGGCTGTCAGTTAAGCATCTGACTCTTGATTTCAATCAGGTCATGATCTTTGGGTCATGAGATCGAGCCCTGGGTCAGGCTCCATGTTTAGCATGGAGTGTGCTTGAGATTCTTTCCCCCTCCTCTCTTTCCCACTCTGTTCCTTCCCCCGCCACTCTCTCTCTCTAAAATAAATAAAATATTTAAACAAAAAGAGTGTTGATTAAATCTTTACATTTTTAAAAAGGAGCTTTATAACAAACTTTTAAAATCCTATCTTGAAAGTTCAAAAAATCTTGGCTCAGATTCCTGTGTGTTTCCTCACTACTGGACTACATTTCAGAATGTGTTGATTTCTTTAAGTCCTGGATGTTTTACATATTCCAATTTTTAACAAATATTATATTATCTCTGCAGGTGAAAAGTCAAAACCTCTGATTGACTTCTGAGGTTTGACTTGAGTTGTTTTTTTTTTTATTTTTTTCCCCCAAAGATTCTATCTATTCATTTGACAGACAGAGATCACAAGCAGTCAGAGAGAGAGAGAGAGGAGGAAGCAGGCTCCCTGCCGAACAGAAAGCCCGATGCAGGGCTCTATCCCAGAACCCCAAGACCATGACCTGAGCTGAAGGCAGAGGCCTTAGCCCACTGACCACCCAGGTGCCCCTTGACTCGAGTTTTTAATACACAAAATGAGATTGCTGTAAAATTACCTATTTTAAAGTTTAATTAAAACAAAACAAAAAAGACATATTTTTTCCGAAAGAAATTTAGATGGCATGAGACTCATTGGACAAAATCTAAAACTACTCAAGGCTTTTGTTTCTAATTTTGTGATCAAACACCTGTCAAGCTATTTAACAGAGTGGGGATTAATAGTGAATTGGCCATAAGTAATCAGCTTTTTAAAATGTAGTAAAATGGCACACCTGGGTGGCTCAGTCAGTTAAATGTCCAACTCTTGGTTTCAGCTCAGGTCATGATCTTGCATTCATGGGATTGAGCCCCAAGTCAGGACTCTGTGCTCGGTGCAGAGTCTGCTTCAGATTCTTTCTCCCTCTCATTACTTGTCTGCTTCTCCCCGTTCATGCACACTCACATGTTCACGCACGCTCTCTCTCAAGTGAATAAATATTTAAAAGATTTTAGGGACATCTAAAGATACCTCAGTTCGTTAAATATTTATTCATTTGAGAGAGAGAAGAAGAGCATGCATCCTAGCAGAGTGAGAGTCAGAGGAAGAAGCAGGCTCTCCACTGAGCAGGGAGCCCAATGCAGGGTTTGATCCCAGGACCTGAGCCAAAAGCAGACACTTAACCTACTGAGCCACCTAGGTGCCCCTAAAATCTTTTAGAAAATAAAATAACTGTAGTAGAATAATTTTAAATTCAAGTTAACATAGTTAACTAGTTAGGTAGTCCAGTGAGATTCATAGAGGCTAGGGTATAAGTCTCCAGTAACTAAGCTTCCTCTAAAAAACCCCACTAAATTAACCAAGTTACAGAAGTTGTGATGTTAAGTAAAAAAGACCTTGGATGTACTGACCTTTGTAAAGATGGTATAAAAAGAGCATTAATAAATGGAGAATTATCTTAAAGTTTTGGATTTTCTTTTCAAACCATAGGGTAAATTTTGAATTCTGGAGCTGGCCACTGCTCTCACTGAAGCAGCCAGGACACAAAGGACTAATATCTCAGAGAAAACAGATATTGAAGACAGCTCAACATTTCCTCAACATTTGGCCTCACCAGGCTCTGTAAAGCATTTAATGACTCTTAAGCTGTGCAGGGCAGAGTATGGGAAATTAAGCAGGGACAACTGAAACACAGAGTGGAATTTTTGACAGTTTCATGGTGCTTGGGAAGCAGAAGTTGGATTTGGGAGTATACCAAAAGGGAAGGAAACCCTAGTAAACACCCAGGATTTTCCTTGGGATCTCTGGAGAGTGCATCAAGCCTTCCAAAGTTTGAAACTCCATTTCAAGGCAACTCAACTGATTGTGTTGTAGATATGTCACAGAAGATAGGGGAGAGACTTTTTGGAAAAAAATAATAGCATCCAAAGCCATACATTTTCAAATCATAATGTCTATCATTAAATAAAATACTAGGCATACTGAGAAATAAGACTTCTATGTGACTCAGCTATTGTAGTTATCAGATATGTACTTAAAAATAATGGAGATAACTACATTCAAAATATTAAAATAAATATAGAAAATTTTACAAGAGTACTAAATCTAAAACAAGATTAAGTGGAAATTCAAAATATAGAATGTAAATGAGTCTGTAAACAAATTTTGTAATTAATTAATTTTATAATTAACTATAAACAACTGAAGAGAGGATTAAGAAATATAAGCAATACAAATAACAAAATTAACCTAATTAGCAGTGTACCTAATATAATAGAATATAATTTTTAGGTATTTGCCAAATTTTATCAAAATTAATTATTTGATAAGCCATGAAACAACTCACATCATATTTCTTTTTTTTCCAATAACTTGTATTATTAAGTTTTCATGTATTTTTTTAAATTGAAGTACACATAGATGACATATAATATTCAGCAAACTCCAAAGGATTGAAATTATGTTATTTTATGCAGGAGAATTAAATTAAAAATAAAACAAAAAATAATCACTAGAAAATCCTCAACTATTTGGAAATTAAGCCATTCATTTTAAAATAAACATTGAGTCAAAAAAGAAATCCCAGTGGGACTATGACATTTTGCACTGAATGAAAACAAAGATATGGCATTGCAAAATATGTTGAATGCCACTAAAGCTGTGTCTAGACAAAAGAGTATGACCACCAAATCTATAATGGAAAAATAAGTTATTCAAAATATCTCACTATTCAGCTCAAAACCAGGGAAAAAAACTCCCAGCAAATTAAACTCAAGAATGTAGGTTAAAAGAAATAAGTGTAATATGAGCAGATATTAATAAAATAGAAAAATGTAAGTACAATAGGGAAAAATCAGCAATGTTCATATTTGGTTCTCTGAAAGATTAAGTTCTTTGAAGATGGAAAAAGGAAAAAAAAGGCCCACAAAATCTGTATCAGGAGTAGAAAAAAATAGGAAGTCACTAAAGATCATACAGGCAGTTAAAAGATAATAAGTTATGTTGAAAATACATTTAAGCAAGAAATTTATAAATTTTGATGAAATGGAAAACTTCCTAAGAAAATACAATTTACTACAACTGATACAAAAATAAAAATAAAAATCTGAATATCTATTTAAAACTTAAATCTGTAGGGGCACCTGGATAGCTCAGTCTGTTAAGAGTCAGCCTTCCACTCAGATTGTGGTCCCAGAGTCCTAAGATGAGCCCCTGTCAGGCTGCTGGTTCATTGGGGAACCTGCTTCTCTGTCTCCCCACCTGTTCATGCTGTCTCTTTCTCTCTCACTCAAATAAATAATATTCAAAAGAAAAAAAAACTTAAATCTATAATTAAATACCTTTCCACTTAAAAGTCTCCAGGTACAAATGACTTCATTTGTGAACATTTTTAAACCTCAAGGTGGATATAACACTAGTCTTAGAAAAACTCTTCCCAAGGTTAGAAGAAGAGAGTACTTTCCAGTTCATTTTTATAAGGCCAGCATAATCTTGCTATCAAAGCATGGCAGGAACAGAACACAGAGAGTCATAGGCTGTTTTTCCCATGAACATAGATGCATGATCCTAAACAAAATATTAACAAATTTATTTCATCAAATTATAAAAACAAAAACAAAACACAAAAGGTTGGATTTATTCCAGGAATGTAAGGTGATTTATCATTATAAAAATTAATAAAATACTACTCACCATCTTAACTAAATAAAGGAGAAAATTTGATTATCATGTCAAGAGATGCAGAAAAAGAATTTGATAAAATTCAAGCTCTAACAGTTATTTAAAAAGAAAGATTTTAGTGCCTGGGTGGCTCAGTGGGTTAAAGCCTCTGCCTTCGGCTCAGGTCATGGTCCCAGGGTCCTGGGATGGAGCCCCACATCAGGCTCTCTGCTCTGCGGGACGCCTGCTTCCTCCTCTCTCTCTGCCTGCCTCTCTGTCTGCTTGTGATCTCTGTCTGTCAAGTAAATAAATAAAATCTTAAAAAAAAAGAAAGATTTTAGCAAAGTGGATATAGAAGGAAAGTTTCTTTTTTTTTTTTTTTAAAGATTTTATTTATTTATTTGATAGACAGAAATCACAAGTAGGCAGAGAAGCAGAGAGAGAGGAGGAAGCAGGCTGTCCGCAGAGCAGAGAGCCCGATGCGGGGCTCGATCCCACGACCCTGGGATCATGACCTGAGCCGAAGGCAGCGGCTTTAACCCACTGAGCCACCCAGGCGCCCCTAGAAGGAAAGTTTCTTAATTAGATGAATAAGCATGTACAAGAAACCTGAGAGAAAGCATTATACTTAAGTTCGGTGTATCAAAAGTTTTCCTCTTTAAATCAGAAATGAGATAAAGATGCCTAACATCACCATTTTCATTTAACATAGGAATAGAGGTCCTAGCCAGTGTAATAAGGTAAGAAAAAAAGTAGAAGGATTAAAAAGGAAGAAATAAAACTGTCACTTATGTATACTATTCAAAATAAGCTACAAACAATTACCATTTATAAGTTAACTTCATAAGAAAACTAGATAAAGGATCAATGCAAAAAAATTTTGGGGGGGGTACTTGGGTGGCTCAGTGGGTTAAGGCCTCTGCCTTCAGATCAGGTCATGATCCCAGGGTCCTGGGATCCAGCCCCGAATCAGGCTCTCTGCTCGGCAGGGAGCCTGCTTCCTCCTCTCTCTCTGCCTGCCTCTCTGCCTACTTGTGATCTCTGTCTGTCAAATAAATAAATAAAGTCTTTAAAAAATGTTTTTTATGTCTGTGTATCGCAACAAAGAACTATAAAAATGAAAAACAATATACCATTTAGGATAACATCAAAATTATCAAATATCTAGGAATGTATCTAATGAAAAATGTACAAAAATGTTAAAAACATCATGGAAGTAAATTAAGAATACCAAAATCTATGGAGAATACTAAATCTATGATACCATGGTCATGGATTGGAAGACTAAAACTTAAGATACCAAGTCTCTACAAGTTGAATTATAGAGTAAATATGATCTCAATTAAAATGTCAGCAGACATTTTCTTTGTAGAAATCAACACGCTTATTCTAAAATTATTTTTAAAGACTTTATTTATTTGTGAGAGAAACTGAGCATAAGTTGGGGGGAGGGAGAGGCAGAGGGAGAAGCAGATTCCCTGCAGTGAACCTGACCTTGGGCTTGATTCCAGGACCCTGAGATCATGACCTGAGCTGAAAGCAGATGCTTAACCAACTGAGTCACCCTGGTGCTCCCTATTCTAAAATTCTTATATGGAACTACAAAAGTCCAGAGGTAGTCAAAATAATTTTGAGGAAAAGCTAATTTGAGGAACTTATACTCTGCTATGTCAAACTCATTATGAGAACATAGTGAAAAAGTCAGTGTGACATTTGCATGAGGAGAGACAAACAGAAATGAAACATAATGGAAAGCACAGAAACAGACCCAAATATGTAGCTCTTTGATTTATGACAGATGATACTGAAGTGCAATGTGAAAAAGATGGTCTTTCCATTTAATGGTGCCAGCTAGACTCATTGAATATCCATATTGAAAAAGAGAAATCATACTCAAAATCAATTCTAGGTAGATTTTATATCTAAACATGAGAGGCAAAACCAATAAAGTTCTGAAATAAATCACAGGGAAATATCTCCATGCTTTTAGGGTTAGGAAAAGGCTTTTAAAAAGCACTAAGTATAATAAATGGGACATAATAAGTAATATATCACAATTGATAAATAGAACTGCATAAAATTAAGCTGTTGATCTAATAACAACATTGAGAGAATGAAAAGGCAAGCCACAAGTTGGAAGGTGGTTTTTGCAATACATATAATCTTAAAAGGACACATATAAATGTGTAAAAACACTGGAAAATATGTAAAGAATTCTTCGAAAGAGAGGTAGCCGATAGAAAAATGGGTAAAATATGTAGACAGGTATTTCACGAAAGAAGATACCTAAATAGATCTCACTGATACGAGGAATTTGAGAAAAAAGACAGGGGATCCGAGGGGAAGGGAGGGAAAAAATGAACCAAGACGAAACCAGGGAGGGAGACAAACCAAAAGAGACTCTTAATCTCATGAAACAAACAGGGTTGCTGGAGTGAGGGGGAGGTGGGAGGGATGGGGTGGCTGGCGATGGACATTGGGGAGGATATGTGCTATGATGAGTGCTGTGATTTGTGTAAGACCGATAAATCACAGACCTGTACCCCTGAAGCAAATAATCCATTATATTAAAAAAAAAAACAAAACAAGAAGAAACCCAAATGGCAACTAAACATATGAAAAGGTGTTCAAAATTATTAGCTATCAGATAAAAGCAAATTAAAACCAAAAGACACAACTACACGTCTTCCTGTGTGGCTAAAATAAAAAGGACTGACAATACCAGCTATTCGCAAGAGGGAGACCTACTGGAAGTCTCATGTACTGTTGGTGGGTGTGTCAATTGGTAGGAAGAACTTTGGGAAACTGTTTGGCATGTCATTAAATGTAGGACGGGTTTATACCTGTGGCCCAACAATTTTACATATTAAGAGTTTAATTAAGCTGATAAATACCTAGCAAGATTGATTAGGAAAAGAGGCACTAGCCATTATTATAATGAAAAAAGGAGACATTGCTAAAGATATTTCAGAAACTAAAATGAACATTTCAGAACTTTGTGGGAAAAAATTATACCAAAAAATGAAAATTGAGCTAGAATTTCTACAAAAACACAACTTCTTGAAATTCACAGAACAGAAAATCAGTAGTCCTCCAATTACTAAAGATATTAAATCTGTAATTAAAAACTTTTCCATAAACAAAATTCTGAGTCCAATAGTATCACGCATGAATTCTACCAAATATACATTATTATTCTGAGCAATTGATAAGAGTGAAGAAAAAAATCCATTTGCCCCTTTATGGTGCATGCATATTCTCTCTTAAGGCAATGACACAGTGATCTTGACAAAGGGGAGAAAGAATATGGCCCTAGAGTGAAGATAATTATATAATGATTATATAACCATGATACACAAACACTGTTGATTTCCAATATTAGAATCAATGTGGAACCAAATTTTGAAATATTTAACTATCAAACTGTGCATAACATCAGCATTGACAATGTAAAGTAAGACCTGTCAATGGTAGACGTTAAAAACTGTAGGAAAGGGTGGAAGCAAACTTCCTACAGCAAAGGAAGGAGACAGAACAGGAAAGAGAAATTTAGATGTAGGGTTTTAATTTGCAAAACTGACCCAAAAAGTGGGAGTGGGGTGGGAACAGCGACTTTGAAATTTGAGAGAAGAGATAAAATAGCATAAATGTGCTAAATCCTCATCATTTCTAGTAGATTCAACAAATAATGACCAAGGTTACACTTTTTTTTTTTTTAGCAACATATAGTTAATACCAGAAAAAATGAAAAGAGAAATGGTTTAAAGTGTTTCTCTCTGAAAAATAGCACTATCACAAGAACGGAAAGGAACGGAAAGATTTCATTTTTATTATTAACACATTTCTCTGTGATCTGAGTTTTTAAAATATGTGCCTAGATTACAATAAAAATGTTTTTAATTTAAAAAAACACAATTGGACAGGGCTTGAGTATAAATAAAGAAATTAAAAATAAGTCTAGCCGAAGTAAAAATCTGGCATCTGAAGAAAACAGAGAGCACAAATCAAAGTGGAAGAGAAGGAATTTTTAAATAAAGGATGCTAGAATGATTTTTAATCTGCTGAGATATACTTGTCTCATACCATAGTCCCAAATGAACTCCAGGGGTGCGAATGAAATAAAGGTAACAATGAAATCATGAAAAACTAGATGAAAACAAAACCAAATGCTTTCCTATTTCTTCTTGGAGGAGTTTCCAAGCATAGAAGCACTGGGAAAAAAAAAAACCTAAAGACAATAATTGATATATTTAACAACATCAAATTTTAAAGCCTTGGTATTGAAAGAAACCAACCTATCTTGTATTAAGGGAAAATAACTAATGGAGACGTATTTTCAATAATAGAGAAAACAGCCTACTATGTTGATAACATGCTCCTATTCATCAATAATAAAACCATATGTTAAGAAATTGTTTTGTCTATCAAATTTAGAAGAATGTTTAATGAGAAACTTTTTAGTGTCCACAAGGATTAAATGAAATAGGAACTTTCAGATACCTTCCCAAAACATTCTAGAAATAAATTTGTTAACATGGATAATGAGCTCAGAAAGGTTTGTAACTTCGGACACAGCAATTTCATGCCAGTTGGTCTTAAGAGAAAAAAAATCAGAAATCCTAACAAGAGATTTACATATTTAATTTTTTTAAGATTTTTTTATTTGAGGTGGAGGAGACTTAGCGAGAGAGAGATAGAGAGGGAGAGAATCTCCAGAAGACTCCCTGCTCTGTGCAGAGCTTGGCCTGGGGCTCGATCCCACGACCCTGAGATCACGACCTGAGTGAAACCAAGAGTTGAACACCCAAGTGACTGCACGGCCCGGGCGCCCTGAGATTTATATAATTAAAATGCCAAAAAATTCAGATTATTGAAAACGAGAGAGGGAGAGTTAACATGATGCAACCATAACATTTACACATGGGACGAGCACTGATTGTTTACTATGCACCGGACACCGGTGACAAAAGAGTGACCAAGCAAACACAATTTT
This sequence comes from Taxidea taxus jeffersonii, assembly GCA_003697995.1. Lineage (NCBI taxonomy): Eukaryota > Metazoa > Chordata > Mammalia > Carnivora > Mustelidae > Taxidea > Taxidea taxus. The sequence goes on along the minus strand of ML106143.1, from coordinate 5,518 downwards.
ACAGGGTACAGTCCCCTTATTGAGCTTATCTCTTGACTATTTAATGATGGAGGAAAATGTGCACGATAACAGAAATCTGTTATAATCTTAATTTTGTAGAACAATGTGCAAAGAGACAGAGCAAAGCACACTGAACTCTTTGCATGGTAGGACAGGCAATGTTCACTCTCCTGATGGTGCTTCCTCAGGATTGTCCGACTTTTCTATCACGAGCACAAACCACTCTAGCAATTAGGAGAAGATACGGTATGCGTGTGTGTTTATACGTAAGTATATATACTTAAGGATAGTCGGGAGGATTAGACAAAGGGTAACAAGTGCTTGGCAAAGAGTAGGCTTTCAATACGGGTCAGTTTTTCCTTTCCTTCGCAGTCCGAACATTGATTTTGTCCTTTGCTGTTCTGCCTTCTCGATATGGATGGTTTGGCCTGTTGCCCTCGCTTTTCTACATTTTTTATTGTAAGGATATTTTCTTTTTTTAGTAAAAATCGCCATTATTATCAAATGGGTTGCCTGTTATTTTGAGAGAATTCCCATTGCTTTAAATATTTCAGACCTGCAGGAGAGAGATTTTCAGGCAGAAGTGCTTATCAGAGCTCATCGAAGCATTCCATGGAAGGCATTGCTTTCTTTACCTTCGAAATTGATCAATGCTGTGTTTCTATGGTTACTATTCTTCTTTTATTAATGCTAAAAATCTCCAGTTTTCACCCCCTAAATAAAAGCAAGGAGATGGGCTGGTCCTTATAGCATGAATATATCATTGACATCCTTCAGGATACTTTTACTTCTGGTGCTAGTCTCCGTAAAGTGCAGTTCATACTGTTCTGGACTGAGACACAGACTCCAATTTTCAGGACTTTCTCAAGCAGCCATAAAATTACCCCCTTGGCAAGGACTTGCCCTACAAGTGCTGTCTGTGGGGGTCTTTTCTAAATTTAGATGATTATTTAAATTCTGACCTTTTGATTACTGGTGTATACAGTGTAAGTTGTAGAATCTCTCTCTTCTAGACTTTTACCCATTCCTGGAGACTTTCACTTCTCATGAGCATTTCATGACGTGGATAGTGTTGCAGCTGGGAAATGTTCGGCTCCTATCTGCTTTCCTTTACTTCCTACCTTATTACATATTGCTTACCTGGTAATGTTGAAAACTGAAGGGTACCTGGGGAGGGAATGGGAAGGGGCAATCACTGCATCTGCACACTAGTTAGGGGTGTGGTACTCGGCCAGAGGGTGCGAGGACACATGAAACGGTAAAGTTGCAAACAGGTTGTGGGTGAGCCCCGCACAAAAGGCTATGAAAAGTGCATGCAAGGAAGAGAAGTTGGTCTGACAGCATGTCTTAGTCTGTTTGAGCTGCTGATACAAAATAGCACAGACTGGGTGGCTTGTAAACAACAGAAATGTATTCTTCCATCCTGGAGGCTGGAAGTCCAAGGTCAGAGTGCCCTCCTGGTTTGGTGCTGATGAGGACATCTTCCTGATTACAGGCTGCCAGCTTCTCACTCAGTCCCAGATGGTAGAGGACTCAGGGAGCTCTCTGGGGTCTTTTATTAGAGCACGATTCCCATTCATGAGGGCTCTATCCTCATGACCTATTCACCGTCCAAAGGCCCTGCCTTTTAATACAGTCATATTGGAGGTTAGGGTTTCAACATATGAATTCTGGGGGTGAACACAAATATCAGGCAATAGCAAAGGGAATCCCAAGCATTTCCCAACATGAGTATAAAGAATTAAAATTGCTACTTACAATATGTCAGGCAGTGCAAGTGTCTTACCTGTGTTTACCTTCTCAATCTGCAAAATCCCAGATGGTGTGGGTGCTATCTCACCCCAAATTTACATATGAGAAATTTACATATGGACAAACAGACACAGAGAGGTAAGGCATCCTCCCCTAGCTAACAGCAGAAGGCAGAACCAGGCTTCCAACCTGCAGGATGTCTCTAGGACGGGGTCCCTAGAGGAAAGGCTTTCCAGGCACAGAGGACACAGAAGGGACTAGGTTCCCTCTCCCTGATCCCATTCCTGCCCACCGTTTTCATCTTCAAGCTTCTCAAAACATGATTACCTAACCCCTTCTCCCTTCTTTTCTTAACTTACTTACTGCCATGTAATGAGAATGCCCTGTATTTTTCAGCAGTCTCTACCTCCTTCCATTCCAGAAACCACTTGGAACCACACACAAAATGAAGTTAAAGGTCATGAAGATTTGAGGAACACCTACCTGTAGATCTCTCTCTCTCTCTCCCTCTTCCTCCTTTCCTCCCTCTCTTCCTTCCTTCCCACCTCTCTCCTTCTCACCCTCTACCTTTCCTCTACGAATTGGCAGATTTAGAAAGAAATAGGAGAGTTGGACTTCTCATTTGCACACAACATTCAGGATAATCATTGAACTCACGTGCTAGTGAGCCCTATTTTGAGTTTTGGGTTTTTGGTTGTTGTTGTTGTTTTTTGTTTTTTTTTTTAACTGAAGTACAGTTGACACACAATGTTACGTTAGCTTCAGGGAGATAGCACAGTGATTCCCCAAAGCTCTCTGTTACCCTATGCTTACACCACACTGTTCTGGCCACTGACTCCATTCCCTGTGCTGTGTCTCTTACTACATTTTGCATTCTGTTGAGCAACTAACAGCTACAGAGTTGCCTTTTAAACTCTCATGTTTTTCCTTTTCTACTTAGGCTAGCACAATCCAACTTTTAGTGGCAAAGCTCTGCTATTTAATATTTTTAACCCTTAAGGAGAAATTTAGACTTAATAAATTTGGAATTGTTTTTATATTTAAGTCCAAGTGGTTGCAAATTCTCAGCAGGAGGAGGAGGGGCGTTTATTTTTTCCCCACATCCAGTTCAGAGTGGAGACAGGTTTCCTTCCTGTCCCCTCTGAAGACCAGGGTTTCCTTCTTATTCACATTCACTTAGGACTGCAGCCTGGAGGGTTCCGGGTCACTAAGGCTCTCCCATTAGTTTTCCCCTTGGGCAGCCTTAGTTTTATCTTCTGTCTTCTGAACCTATGCAGTCATCAAAGCAGAAACTCAGCATCTCCAGGGTATGGCCATACACACCTCAGGGCACAAGTGGGATGGACATTAGTCTCCATCTCAGAATGCCTGTCTTCACATCCTTTAGGGCTCTGGACATCCCTTAATTTAGTGCACACTGGTGCAGCTACTTTGGAAGACAATATGGAGGTTCTTCAAAAAGTTAAAAATAGAACTACCCTACCAGCCAGTAATTACACTACTGGATATTTACCCGAAAAATATAAAAACACTAACATAAAGGGATACATGCACCCCTATGTTGATTGCAGCATTACTGACAATAGCCAAATTATGGAAGCAGCCGAAGTGTTCATTGATAAATAATGGATAAAGAAGATGAGGTATATGTATACACACACACACATATGTACACACATATATATACATATATATAAAATATATATACACGCATATATAAGATATATATACACATAAATAAACACACACACACACACACACATAAAAGAAGATACTATTCAGTCCATAAAAGGAGTGAAATTTTGCCATTTGCAACAACATGGAAGGAGCTAGAAAGTATAATGTTAAGTGAAACAAGCCTGTCAGAGAAAGACAAATACCATGTGATTTCACTTATATGTGGAACTTAAGAAACAAAACAAGTGAACAAAGGGAAAAAAAGAGGCAAACCAAAAAACAGACTCTTAACTCTAGAGAACAAACTGATGGTCACCAGAGTGGAAGTGGGTAGGGGGATGGGGGAAACAGGTGGTGGGGATTAAGGAGGCACCTGTCGCCATGAGCCCTGGGTGATGTATGCAAGTGTTGAATCACTATATCATACACCTGAAACTAGCATGACACTATATGTTAACTAACTGGAATTAAAATTTTTTAAAAAATTAGTACCTGCTCACTAATGTGTTTAAATTAATGGAGTGGAGAGTTTTCAATGTTTAATCCAGTATCTTTAGGTTTTTTTTTTAAGATTTTATTTATTTATTTGACAGAGAGAGGCAAGTAGGCAGAGAGGCAGGCAGAGAGAGAGAGGACGAAGCAGGCTCCCCACCGAGCAGAGAGCCCGATGCGGGACTCGATCCCAGGACCCTGAGATCGTGACCTGAGCCGAAGGCAGAGGCCCAACCCACTGAGCCACCCAGGCACCCCTCCAGTATCTTAGTTTTAATCAGGAGAGTCATTCAGAGTAGTTATCAGCCAGACCCCTGGGAACAGAAGCCCCCAAACCTACTCCACAGAGGTTGATTATATCCTGGTAAGTGCTAAGCAGGAAGTTTCAATAGTCCTCTCATGTAATCATGGCTCCATTCTGTGAATTCTATTACAAATTACTGTTGGAAGAAATGATTCTTTCTTACCTGACATCAGAACTTAATTAGGCATGTGACTGAGACTTATCCGGGGAAATGTCTGAGTGGTAGAAAGCCTCCCTATACTGGAATTACATCTTCACGTTTTAAATCAGTCCAAACATTCTTCACTCTTTCCATTGTTGGAACAGTGGGAAGCTTGGAATGGGTTTTTTAATGCAATCATTCTTCCAAATGCATAACATGGCACCGATCCGAGCACTTGTAACCATCTCCAAAATGAGCAGCATGAATCCAAATTCTACTGTGACAGTCTGGCCTGTGGGAAAATGATTTGCTGATTTATAGGATTGGCCAAAGACCATAAAAGTTATTGTCCAAGTTTGTTCTGTGAATTGTCTTTCCTTTCCTTCCCTCCTGATCTTTACTTCCCACTACTTTCCACACTATATCATATTTTTATAAAAGTCACTGGTTTGGAAATTCCATTTAGAGATCAATAACAGCATTCATAAGTCAAACAAGATAAAACCATACATCCTAGATAGTCATTTTCCAGAATTAGAATTTTTCTCTTTTATAAGGAATCTGTTTCCAAACAGTTACTCTATGGTTATAAGTCTGGAAGGACATCAATTAGGAAAAGGGAAAAAATACATATTTCATAATAATGCTCTGTAAGAGGGAAATGCACAAGACATAATTAATGCTGATAGTATTCTTTTAAAATATTTTTTTCTTTCTAATCCTATGAATTCACTGTCAACCCTTGCCTCTCCACCCTCCTAAAATCATTACAATTCTGAATTTTGTGTTTATCCTTGCCTTGACTTTTTAGTTTGTAGTTCTATCAAATATTTTTGTATGTTTGAACAATATATTGTTTAGTTTCATCTGTTGTGAACTTCATAAAAAGGATATGTAGCTCTTTGAGACTTGTTCTTTAGCAACATTGTTATGAACATTAAGCACGTTGTGTATATCATTTATTGTCACTGTTGTATAATATCCTATTGTTAGAAAACCCGGTGTTTATTTAGCTATTCTCTTGTCAGCAGTCATTAGTTTTGTTTCTAATTATTTTATGCGACTTTGAGCAGTGCTTCTAAGTACCTTCTTGTATATGTTTCTAGATACTTACTGCCAGGGTTTTGGGGAGTTCCTACCTGGGAGTGGAA
>ML106142.1:35936-49367 GCA_003697995.1 Taxidea taxus jeffersonii | reverse complement strand
GTCTCCTCTCTACCTACCCAACCCCAAACACATGAACCCTTCTCCATCTTCACCCTTGTCTCCTCTCTACCTACCCACCCCCAAACGCACGAACCCTTCTCCATCTTCACCCTTGTCTCCTCTCTACCTACCCAACCCCAAACGGATGAACCCTTCTCCATCTTCACCCTTTAGTCTCATCTCTACCTACCCATCCCCAAACGCACGAACCCTTCTCCATCTTCACCCTTGTCTCCTCTCTACCTCCCCAACCCCAAACGCACGAACCCTTCTCCATCTTCACCCTTTAGTCTCCTCTCTACCTACCCAACCCCAAACGCACGAACCCTTCTCCATCTTCACCCTTGTCTCCTCTCTACCTACCCAACCCCAAACGGATGAACCCTTCTCCATCTTCACCCTTTAGTCTCATCTCTACCTACCCATCCCCAAACGCATGAACCCTTCTCCATCTTCACCCTTGTCTCCTCTCTACCTACCCAACCCCAAACGGATGAACCCTTCTCCATCTTCACCCTTTAGTCTCATCTCTACCTACCCATCCCCAAACGCATGAACCCTTCTCCATCTTCACCCTTTAGTCTTCATCTCTACTACCCATTTCCAAACGCATGAACTCTACCAATCTGCATCTCCTATTTTCATACCATGAATCTCAAAATACGTAACGTTCAAGTAGCCCCGTGAGGTGCATCGTACAGGAACATGGAACAAGAGCTCTTGACCCACAGTGTGCCCGGATATAGCCCCATAACGACATGAGTGACACGCCAGCAATGAGCCAGTGTTTAAGCCCCATGTTATGACAGAGGCTGCGAAACGCATGTGTTTCTGATGCCCCAAATATGTCATAATTCGGGGGGTGCCTGGGGGGACACTGCTGGTCAAGCCTCAGACTCAACTGCAGCTGCTGTCACGATCTCGGGGTTCTAGGATCGAGGGTCCCCCTCCCACAGCCCCCATCAGGCTCCAGGCCCAGCGGGAAGGGGAATCTGTGACTTCCCTCTCCTCTGCTCCTCCACACCCCTCACACCCTCTGGCGTTTTCTCTCTCTCAAATAAATAAATAAAATCTTTAAAAAAAGAAAAAACTATGTCACAAGTCTGCAAACTGAAAATCCAGGGTAGGAGAACACAGATCTGTGTTGTTCAACACCAGGTGCCGAAATGTTACCTTCACAGGGGGCAGGAGTGGGTGAGGGGACCCAGGTGTCACGGGGGGCCTCCTGAGCATCTGGGGGTCTGGTATGTGTGAGTCATGGTGCCCTGTTACTAAGCAAATAGGATCATGATCTCCTGACAAGGAGGCAACAGAGGGTCTGGGGTCCCCGGGAATGGGACCACCGTTGGAACCCAGGCCAGCGCCTTTGCCGTCTTCATTTAACTTCCGCTTTGTGAAACAGAGTTGTTTGGGGTTCTCGTTAAACCTTGTCCCCAAGGTGGCTTGCAGGCCCAGGGCGCCGTTTCCCTGGGGACCTGTTAAATGTGGAGGCTGTTTTTCCACTACGCTCTCTGAAGCGTTTGCAGAGCAAATGAAGGAATGAGATACTCTTTTCAGAACCTGCACACCTCTCATAGGCAATCATAATAATTTCAAAAACATTCAAGGAAAATCCTTTCACGTGTTTGAGCAAGATATTCCTCCTCTGGATACATCTCAGAAATAGAAAATCAACAAACTCCCAAATATCTACAGCCCTAATCTTGTGCCCTCGTATGGCCTGGGCATAGCTGTATAAATCACTCTCATTGAGTGTGAATGGAGGCTGGGGGGGGGGATGATGAGATTCGCTCCCAGGATTCTATGGCCAAGGTGAAGGAATTCTACCGTTGTAATCAAAGTCCATAATCAGTTCATTCAGGCGAATCGGAAGGAAAATGAACCATGGGTGGGCCTGGCCTAATCAGGTGTAGACATCAGCCTTAAGAAGGGCACGAGATTTGAGGCAGCAGAGACACAGCCTGGTGGCCTGAAAAAAGAGGCAAACTGCCTTTCCGAGAAGATCCTTTGGCAGGAATTAGTGGCTGTTGCTGCTCCAACCTCAGAGAATTGAGTTCTGCAAATAACCAGTTAGCTTCTAAGACAGCCCAAGTCTCAGAGGACACGCCCTCCCCCTTACTGGTGGCCGACACCTGCTTTCAGCCTAGTGAGTCCCTGAGTAGAGACACGGTTAGCTCATGCCTGGACTCCAGACTTAACGGAAACTGTGGGATGTTTTAAAATGTGTCTATCACGTATCTATCACATATGGTGCATGTAGGGGGGAGGACTGGAAGAACAAAAATGTATCCTTCCTAGTGCTGGAGAAGGTCTGAAATCAAGGTGTCAGCAAGGCTGGTTCCTTGCAAAGCTCCACTCTCAGTTCCAAGCCTGTCTCCCAGCTCCTGGTGGTTGCCCCAAGTCCTTGCTGTTCCTTGCTTGTGGCCCCATTACACCAATATCCGCCATCACACAAACACCTTCCCTCCCTGTGTGTCTGTGTCTATGTCTCCACTTCTCATTAGGACACCAGTCATGTTCGGTTAGACCTTAGCATAGTCCACCATGACCTCATCTTCATTTAATTGACTAGGGCTGACACACAGCGGGACCCAGCCCCTCGCTAGACCCTGGCATTCAAGGAGGCACCACAAGAACTGAGACCAGGCAACTGGTCTAAATGCAGAACTAATCCAATCCTGGCTTCCCTCAAGATTGCACACTTCCCTCCAAGCTAGACACCTCCTCCTCTATATGGATATCTTTCACTTTGACCCAGGTTCAGAGATTCCATTAATCTGTTCCTACAAGAAAAGTGCTTGGGGATGTAAATGTGTAGATCTATAAATGTGTGCATATGTGAATACCTATGAATCTATCTAATATCTGTCTATCTATCGTCTATCCATCATCTCTCTCCATCCCTCTAACCATCTATCCAACCACCTATGTACTCATCACCTTGCCCACCTTCCCATTCTTTTACCCATCCGTCCCCTCATCCATGCATCCACCCATCCACCCATCCTTGTGTATATTCATCCACCCGTCCACCTACCCTCTCAATCCCTCCACCCACCACCAATCTACCCATCTATCCACCCATCAACTCATCTATCCACTTCTCCACCATCCACCCCCTCACCCACTGCTCCACCCCCCCATCAAACAAAGTTGACATCCGGCCGTCCCTCTCCCCATCCCGCTACCTCATAAATTCGTGCCTTTGAAGCCTTTATTCAAGACAAGTCCTTTCCAGCAGGTGGCGCACCCACCACCCTCACGAACACTGGCGGGAGCTCGGTCGTATCAGTCCTTGGCTTCAGACCAGAACAGACCATTCACAACTAAATCAAATGTGTCCAGGGGAAAATCAATTAGGAGAAGGCTCAGTTTGGGGCAGGAAGGAGGCAGGGGGGTCCAATTGGGATGATGCTGGCTTGGAGACGCCTGCAGCCCTGATGGAGCTGTCCAGTAAGATCCAGAGCTCTGAGTGAGTCCAGGAGGAGGAAAAACCATGACATCGGAGCTGCAACCATGGGACACAAGGAGAAGAAACTATATACAATCCATCCATCCATCCATCCATCCACCAACTCCTCCCTCCCTCCCTCCATCCATCCTTCCATCTACCAGTTCATCCATCTATCTATCCACCAAATGATCCATCTATCATCCATCCATCCATCTATCGATTTATCCACCAACTCGTCTGTCCATCTGTCCATCCATCCATCCATCCACCAATCCATCAACCCATCCATCCACCAACTCATCCATCCATCAGTCCGTCCATCCATCCACCCATCCATCCACTTTTGCCAGTGTCCATGTGTGGAAGATGCATGGAATATTGCAAACAAAAGCTCACTGAGCCTTGCCGTCCAGTTTTTATGGATACTTGATGACATAATTTCCTTGTGGCTAACTTTAGTCTCCACCTCCTTCTGGAGGCTCAGGATAATACCTTCAGTCTTCATCCCCTCTCAGAGATTGCACCTAATAAAGCATGTCCCAAAAAGCTTCCTCACAAACCACTCAGTGGTCAAGTGACCAAAGCCCCCAGGCAAACAAAGACAGGACAGGTCATGTCCTGGTCTGGACATCACCTCCTAGGAGCCAGGGCAGAGGCCAGACCTCCTTTTATGTCAGGTTGAGTCTTCACCACACAAAAAGAAAGCGCAAAAGTGCTACAATTTCTGGTAAGCGGTTTGAAGGCAGATGTGAAGTGGTGATATAAAGTGTGGTCACATCAAGGGCAGGGTCCCCCTCAGGAGATCATGGTGGAAGCCCTAAGGGCAGATGTGCAGGGCTTGTTGAAGGAAGTTGAGGGGATCCTGGTCTCTCGGTGCAGATTGGTCTCCCCTACATCTAGCCAGGTCCTGGGAGTGGAGAGTGGTAGAATGTGCTTGTGGGACTTTCCATGAAAGATCTTACCAACCCCCTCTGGGCTCCCCAGCAGAATGGAACTCTTGTGGCTAGGGACAAAGCTGAACCCCACAAGCAGCTCTCATCGCCCAGGTGGCATCTGTGGTTGTCTTGCTGGGATAAGATCAATTTAATCTTCTACGTCCCCTTTCCTTCATGGCCTGTCCAGATCGTACAGAGAAACATGGTATTTCCGGAGCTAAATTATTGGTTCATAGAGTATCCTCCTTTGTTCGTTCTAAGACTGACTATATTTTCTGAATGGCTTGTTCCTGCTTTAGAGACATGGGTTTAGTGTCTTACTGCCTTGGGTTTATAAACATGGGTTCAAACATGGGTTTACTGCCCTCTCTGTGATTTCTCAACAAGAAGAGTAGAAAATCGGATGTTGTAGATATCAGATCAGGGCAGCTTCAGAACAGGAGATAAAGATGCAAAACCAAGATACAGAATTGTCTCACACTTTGAGGGAAATGACATCCTTGTACTTTTTACCAAAATGCTGGGCTTCCCTTTTCTTTGTAGGGTAATTGGGGTATGATTCAGAATAGAGTGTAAGATGTCTGGCCATGAAGAATGGAACCAGGAAGGAGCACGGCCTTCAGAGAAAACTGTGCAAGGATGGGCCATCTGGATGGAAGTGACAAATGACAGTTGAGAGAGGCCCAGTGTAGTGGCCCCATTATAGGGCCTCCAATAAGTAAGGCCTGCCAGAGAGACTCACGGGCAGTGTCCAGTCCTGAGACATCACTGAGAATTTCCATGACGAGTTTACTGAACTAGGATCTAATGTCGAGGCATTGGCAACCTCTGTCTACTCATCCATTCGTCCATCCATCCATCCACCCATCCACCCATCCATCTATCCAGCCTTCTATCCATGCATCCATCCATGCATCCATCCATCATCCATCCATCCATCCATCCATCCATCCACTCATCCACCCAACCATCCATCCATCCTTCCATCCATCCATCCATCCACTTATCCACCCAACCATCCATCCATCCTTCCATCCATCCATCCACCCATCCATCCATCCACCCACCCATCCATCCATCCATCCATCCACTCATCCACCCAACCATCCATCCATCCTTCCATCCATCCATCCACCCATCCATCCATCCACCCATCCATCCATCTACTCATCCATCCATCCATCCGTCCAGCCACCTATCTATTCTTTTTATATTTCTACCCTCTTGACTTTAACGGAAGCATGCTCATCACAAATATTCTCAAATCCTCCTTCGTCACTTATTTCATTTTTCATCTGAAAGTGTTGTCACATTGGACAATTCCTCTTGACCAAATGACCATCAACCTCTCATGATGTTTAATTAATTCACCTCATTGGTCCCATCCTTATCTCAAACAGGAACGTTTAGCTCATCATGGATGTTCGCATCTGTGTTTGTTGTTTTTACATAGTGTCTGACAGAATTATCGTCACGTTGGTCACTATGTTTGGGGCACATGTTTGCATCACTGAGAGGCAATCAGCACACACAGAGAGAAAGCCTCTGGTGTTTATTTGTTTTCCACAGCAGCCGGGTTGCTATCCCATGCTCCTCGCTGAGGCTTGCAGGACCCCAGGTGCCCCAACATTCAAGGTAGGGCTTCCGTGGGACTTCCGCTCCCCAGTGTGAGGAGGGAAGGCGGGGCTGGTTCATTTCCTGCCTTCTTCCGGTTGCATTTCACCTTATCACTCACCAAGCATTGTGTGGCCACCATGAGAAGACTCCCATGCAGAACTCCGGGGATGTGTAGAGCTGGGAGGGCAGGGGTTGGCCACCATGTTCCCCTTCTGCCCTTCTATCCGGAGAGGCTCAGCAAGCCAGCGTGGCCAAGACTCATTGCCCAGGTCCCTCCATAACATGGCCAGTCTCCTAGTACTTAGTGCAAGACTCTCCTGTCCTGGGCAGCTAGAGAAACAGCAGCTAACCTTGTTGCTTTTTCCCTTGTGCATGGAAGACCAGTGGACACTTGCCCCGTGAAGGTAAGCCTGGCTTGCACAAAGGGATGATGGTGGATCATCTGGTCAGCAAAACCAGACATGAGCTTGATCTTTCCACTGGAACCCGGGCCCAGAGAAGCGTGGTGCCCTCTCTGTAGGCTCTGAAGATCACTCTGTGCCAAACAGAAAACCACGGGTCTTCCTGCCCCTCATGAAGCAGCAGAAATAACTCAGCAGAAATAAATCAGCAATGTGTCCCGTTGTCATCGTGCATTTTATCAAACGTATGCCACCCGTGTGACCTTGCAGGAACACTTGGCCCGTTCACCATTTTGGGGAATGCTTTTGCATATTGGGGAATATGCGAAAGGTATATTAGCAGTGCAAACAAGAGCCCTCCTCTCCTGACCCCGGTCCCAAGCTTGGTTATTAAAAACAGGTATTTTTCTTCATTGAGGTGAATTCACATCGCATAAAATTCACAATTTTAAAATGAATGGTTCGGTGACATTTAGTACGCTCACCAGGTTGTGCAAATACCAGCTCTATATAATTCTAGAACATTCTCAAATCCCCAAAGGAGACCCCATCCCCATAAAGCAGTCCCTCCCTGTTCCCCTCCCCAGCACGTGGCAGTCACTAACTCATTGTTTGTCGGTGGCTTTGCCGGTTCTGGACACTTCACGTAAATAGAATCAAATAGAACTTGCCCAGATCTGGACTTTGTATAGATAGAATCACACAGTGTGCAGCCCTTCACGCGTCTGCTTCTCCCACCAGCATCGTCCGTGCATGTGGTAGCAGGTGTCAGACCTTTGGTCCTTGTTCATGGCTGCGTCGTATTCCCTTGTAAGCCCCACCTCCTGCCCCTGCAAGGGAAAAGAAAAGAAAAACCATTATTTTAGCTTTGGAGGAAAACGACAGGGCATTCTGCTGACTTTGTAAACTGGGTGTGTTTTCAGCACATGTGCTGGGAGCAGGTGTGAAGCCAATGGCATCCCCCTGCGGACGGCCAACTGCCATGTACCCAATACCTGTTCAGTCTCTCAAGACGTAGAAACTGGCGTGTTGTATTAATGATGACAGGGAACAAGTGATAGGACGCAGCTTGGACCATGCTACCATCCTCAGAATCCGCGGATGTTCCACTGCCTGCAAGAAAAGAAATGGTTTAAGCATAAATCATTGGTTTTATGGTCCAATGGTTTAGGCATAGTCCTTGGAAGGTGTTGGGGGAGCGGCCAGTGTTTGTTCTTTGCCTTGCATGTCTGCTTCCTCTCTTGGGTCCTCTGGTGGCCTGCTCCCTCTGGTCTCCATGAATCATACAAGCAAAGAGCAGAGCCCTCCACTTCTCGGCTCATGAGGCCATCTGTCTGTGACGGTTAATTTTATGTGTCAGCTTGGCTGGGCCACGGTGCTCAGATATGTGGCCAAATACTCTTCCAGGTGTTTCTGTGATGTTAATTTGTGAGTGAGATGCACACTGAAATCAGAGGGTTTTCAGTAGGGACATTGCCTTCCCTGACATTGGTGGGCCATGTCCAATCAGTTGAAGGGCCTACACAAAAAGAGACTAAGCTCCTCCCCGCACCCCCACCCCGGAGCAAGAAGGAATTCAGCCTGCAAAAGTATTCAGACTCAAACTGTAAGTTTTCGCCAGGTCCCTAGGCTGCAGATCCAACCTGCAGATTTTAGAGTTGCACCTGCACAAGCGTATGAGCCAATCCCTTAAAATAAATGTCTATATATCTATCGTGATTGGCAAAGGTCGAATCCGGCATCTGAATCCAGTATCTACCCTGGTGCCTTCAGCAGCTCTGCCAGAGGTCAAAATCCAGATGGGGACTGGAGTGGGGGAGGGTGTTTCTTAGAGAAAGGTTGTCAGGGAAAATTTGGGAGTAGGTAGGATGGCACAAGGAATTCCTTGAAAAAAACTGAAAGCGAATTTGTATGGTATTTATCTTCCTCTGACTGACTTACTAAGCAATGCTGAAGGTGGCAAGGAAAAGATGGGGTGTCATCCAATATCAAAGCCACCAGGAAAAGGCAAACACTGGAAGAATATAGGGGTAAAAAGATAGAGAGAAAACATAATGTGGAAAATTAGGTGAACATATAATATATACAGATGTTATCATATATATGCATGAGTGTCCCACAACAGCTGAGCATCCCAAAAAGACTGTTGTCAGGAGGGTTAGCTGGACATGGATCCAGGAGGAACAGGATGGATGGACTCCTTTTAGGACACAGTTTCTCAGCCTTGGCACTTGACATGTGGGATGGGTCATTTTCTGGTGTAGGGCATCCTGGCACCTGTAGGGTGTGGAGCAGTGTCCCTGGTCTCTACCCACCACTTGCCAGTAGGATGTCCTCCTCAGTGTGACTGCCAGAAATGTCCCCTGGGGGCAGAATTGTCCTTGGCTATAAACCACTGCCATAGATAGATAGATAGATAATCGATAGGTATATAAATAGATAGGTAGATCAATAATAGATGGATAGCTAGATTACAGATACATGGATGGATCATTCATAGACAGGTAGATAATAGATGAATAGATAGATGGGTGGATGGATGAATGGATAGATAGATGGATGGGTGGATGGATAGATAAAGGATGGATACATGGATGATAGGTAAATGATGGATGAATGGATAAATAGATTCCTACATATGTAGATACATAAGATGACCAATATATAAGTGATAAACACATAGATACATAGATGATGGATAGATGGATAGATATATAGTTAGATGGATGGATGGATGCATAGAAAGATGATGGATAGAGGGGTAGGTAAGTGGATGGATGGATGTATGGATGGATAGATAAATAATTAGAGAACACATAGATGATGGATAGATTGGATGGTTAGATATATAGATGGATGGGTGGATAGGTAGATAATGGATAGATAGATAGATAGATAGATAGATGATAGGTGGATGGATGGATGCATGCATGGATGGATGGATGGATGGATGGATGAACACATAGATGATGGGTAGATTGGATGGTTAGATATATAGATGGATGGGTGTGTAGGTAGATAATGGATAGATAGGTAGATGGATAAATGATGGATGGATGGATAGATAATGGATAGATGATAGGTGGATGGATGGATGGATGGATAGATAGATAATTAGAGAACACATAGATGATGGATAGATTGGATGGTTAGATATATAGATGGATGGGTGTATAGGTAGATAATGGATAGATAGGTAGATGGATAGATGATGGATGGATGGATAGATAATGGATAGATGGACAGGTAGATGGATAGATGATAGGTGGATGGATGGATGGATGGATGGTTGGATGGATGGATATGGTAGATACATGGATGACAGATAAGTGATGAATGGTTGGATAGATAGATGCCTATGTATGTCGATACATAGATGATGAATGGTAAATGACAGATATATACATATATAGATAGATTATGGATGGATGGATGGATAGACAGATGATAGGGGTGGATGGATGGATGGACACATAGAAATCATTGACAGGTATAAATGATGGATGAATACAGGTGATGCACACACACATACAAACATGGAGAGACAGATGAGGCTCTTTGCCTGTTTTCTGAGCTCTGGAAAATGAGAAAGTCTGAGAAGCAGGGAAGAAGGATCCCTCACCCCGAGGAGGTCTATCTTCACTGTGACGACAGGACATTAGACGAGGGGCGGCCTCACACAGACCCCAGAGGAAAACCCCAAACCACATGGGGGTGAGTGCTCTCTGCGGGTGGACCCACAACCACCAGGTGCTTCGGGATCAAGCCCTTCACTGTTGCAAAAGTGAGTGAAAGTCACCATCCCCCCTGCCTTGCAGACGAGCCCCCTGGGGGAGCTGAGGGCTTCCGGAAGCCTCTCAGGGAAGGAGCAGGGCTGGGGGGACAGCCCCTCAGAGGGCCAACTCACAGCCGGGCCCTCCCACAGTGCTGAGGGCTGTATCGGGGGCCCAGGGAAGTCCCCACATTCCGTCTGGAGACCTGTGCTGAGGAGTCTGGCTGATGCAGGGGTGAGCACAGAGGAGAGTGTGTTGTATGCATATCTCCATTTCCCATAAGGCCCCCATGTGCCCCAGGACGCCATCCAGGACACCGTATGACATCAAGGCGCTCTTCTGGGCTGTGACACTTTCTCAGACTCACGTCGTTCCTGGTGACTTTTTGGCAGTTACGAGGCATGCTGGTGGGGGAGTTTGTAGGATGTGCCTCTGTTGGGGTTTATTCTGGGGACTACCTCGGGTCTATTCTTGTCTCGGTTGGAAATGGGGTTCATTAAGTTGTCTCCTGTTCATATGCCAGTTCGTTAAGGCATTAAGAACTACCTCATCAACACCAAAGGAATGAATCCCTAATGTGGAATTCCAGGTGGTGTGGGAAATGGGAGAGAATAAACCCCAGAATAAACCCCAACAGAGACTGGGGTTTTGGGTGTTGGGGAGCGAGCGCGCAGAGGTGATATGGCTCCGTGGTCACGTCGTGACGCCCGTGGTCACCAAGGGCGCCTGCTCTCAGCCTGACTCATCCCCGTGGACGTCGACCTCGAGCACCTCCCCAAGGTGTGTCTGACAGGTGTCTCCACTGTGCGGTCACGACTTCCTTTCTCGGGTTCTGTGCTCTTTGGAAGCAGCCCACACTCAGGGGTGGGGATTCGGGTGAGTAGAAGAGATAACCTTACCCTGTCATCATGCCACCCAGGCCCACTGCTCCCAGTCCTGTCTCCATTCCACCTTCCGCGTGGCCTGCCGAAACTTTGCTTAGACGCTGCATCAGTAGTCCAGGCACGAGGGCTAGCTCGGGACACCTGCAGTGGGAGGGGACAGCGCCCGGTGCCCAGCCATGTCCTCCCATTTCCCACACCACCTGCAGTTTCACATTAGGGATTCATTCATAATGGGCTGCGGGACACGGGGACGCTGGCTTTTCTTTGTCACCTGCTCCCTGACACGGCACACCCCGTGGCCTGGCTGTGTGCCACGTCTTCAGGAAGGGGCCCGTGTGCTGGGCCTCCTGGGCCCGCGAGCTCGTTTCTTTGCACCGTCTCTCGCGTGCCAGCCCCGGAGACAAACGACCGTGGCCAGATGGGACGGCCAGATAGCGAGCTGCAGTGCGAAGGGCGCGTCTGTGTGGCTTCCCTGCCGCGTCCTCGCCCAGCAGGCGATGACGATGGGATCCCCCGGAGCTGCAGACACGGAGGGAGGTGGCTGCACAGGACGGCAGGACAGCACTATGAGTAACTCCTGAAAACCCACGCAGGGGGCTCGGCATGGTGGCCGCCTCTCCGGGTCAGGTTTGCTCCGGAAGGTGACGCTGGCGCCGTGTGCAGGGCACAGGGTCCTGGGCCGGCCTGCGGCTCTGGTCTGGGAGAGTGGGCATCGATTCCCGCACACGCGCCCCCCTCCTCGGTGCTGGACGACGCCGTCGGCCTGGAGCAATGAGCAGACCGTGCCCCTGCAGCAAAGCCCCACATGCACAGGATTCGGGGTCTGGGGACCAACAGGGCTGGGCTGCAGGCACAGTTGCTCCCGGACATCCCGAAGGGACGCCTGCAACCCTGGGACCGTCAGAACGGCACAGAGCCCTGACTTCTCCCCTCCGACCGCCGGGCGTGCATGCACCGCAGGAAGTGGGCAGAAAACGGGCTGGTCGGGGTCTCCCCAGGCTGGTCCCTGCAGAGGCTCTCCCAACGCACGCTTCTCCGTTTCGCCCACACCTGGCAGCAGAAGGACCCGTGCATGCAGAGGGTTCTCGGGGCCCCCGTTTCCCGGAGACAGACATCTGTACCGCTCTGCCCTCACCTGTGCCGGGGGGCAAGGGCTGATGTTAAGATGAGCCAGGGTGCACGCACGCTCCCCCATGTCCCATCGCCATGGCGTCTGTTGCCTGCAGGAGGGACCCAGGGCAGCACCTCAGGACGCTTCAGTGCTCACCCTGGGTCTGAACGAACCCCGTGCCCGGCCGGGGGCCGGGATTCACGGTAGTGATGCCCGCAGAGTCATCGGGAACCCTAAATCAGCACGTATTGGAGCAGCATCTCCAGAGAGGACCTCACGCTCCGGGGAGCCTCGGGTCACACGGTCCCATCCACCCGTCCATTCGTAACCCTCTTTTATGCTGTTTCTGCAGAAACACTTAGTGAATCAAAAAAAAGAAACAAGCAAATAAACCCAAAAACATCGTCCTAAGTCAACGGCAGAAAGGACACTTTTTGGCAGCGTGAGCCGGAGAGAGAAGACAGGGCGTCCCCTCGGTCAGATGCACCCGGGAACGTGCCCTGCGGGGACTCCCATGTTTCGATGCTTTGTGCGTGTTGGCAAAAGACGAACGATCACCCCGAGTGTTGATCCGGGGCCGAGGCTGCGGGGGCGTGGGGGTCGGAGGGGGTCTTGGCAGGCTCGTGACAGGTGCACAGAGGAGTCTGAACGGCAGGTTCATGATCTCTTGGCGGAAACTCGTGTCCCCAGGCCCTTTGAGCGTGAGGCGACATCAGACCATTCCTGCCCAA
Source organism: Taxidea taxus jeffersonii (assembly GCA_003697995.1). NCBI lineage: Eukaryota > Metazoa > Chordata > Mammalia > Carnivora > Mustelidae > Taxidea > Taxidea taxus. The sequence continues at coordinate 36,461 of ML106142.1, read as the reverse complement.
GGCCCTCGTCCCCAGCACGGGGAAGGGACCCACAGAACCAGGTCTATCCATATGGGGGATTAGGATTCGGCCGTGAAAAGGAAGGCAGTTCTGATGCCCACCGCCCTGTGGACGCATCTAAAAATCCCGTGTCTCGTGCGAGACCCAGACGCACAGGATAAATGCCACATGATGCCATTTACAGAAAACGCACGGAATCAGCAAATGCATAGACAGAGAGCAGAGGCCTGGTGGCCAGCGGCTGCAGAGGGGATGGGGAGTGACCACTCATGGGCATGGGTTCTCCTTCGTGGGATGTATGTGTTCCCAAAGCAGACAGAAGTGAAGGTTGCAGGACACGGTTCAGCTCTGGGTTCTGTGGGCTGTGAAGGGCACTCCGAGCCACCTTGTACATCTCTCCACCCGCTCCCTGCCATGCCCTCTCCCAAGGGATCCGTCCTGTCCCAGCTCTGGAGACCAGAAGTCTGAGATCCAGGCAGGGCAGGGATGCTGAGGTCCAGGCGGGGCAGGGATGCTGAGGTCCAG
>ML106142.1:13134-24349 GCA_003697995.1 Taxidea taxus jeffersonii | reverse complement strand
CTTGGGGTGTCAAGGAGCACCCAATTATATTGGCTAGAAAAATCCACTTACGTTGTATGGAATGCAGTGTATGGAAGGCCAGCCCCCGGGGTTTCCTCCCCCAAACCACAGGGTGCCTGCCTGGGGCTCCATCGGGCCCAGTCTCTGATCCCATGATCCCATGTGAAGGCCAGCATGTGGCAGGTGCAGACCCTGTGCCCCCTGGAGGGTCCCGGCATGCACCAAACACTGTGTGGTCTCGCCATGAGCATGTAAGGCAGGGCCTGACGTGCGTTTGTGTCTTCCGTGCACTTCTTCAGAAGCCACGAGCTGTGAGTGTGACCGCGGCCACGCTCTGACTGACCTAACGCTTAACCTCTATTTCCTCTTCTGCGACATGAGAAGACACTCTTTTCTCTCCCCTCCTCTTGAGGATGCTGGGCCAACACTCGGGCCACATCCACTGAGGATGTAAGGCTTCTCAGATACAAGCAGCTGACCCGAGAAATGAGATGCCCGTGAGCGGTAGGACCGCCAACGAGAAGGGATTCTGCTCAGTGGTTTCGGGCCATGGGTTCACCCAGCCTTGGCTGAGTGATGTGTATGACGCTGTATCATCACTCCGTGGGGTTTTGTGAGTTCACTCAGCTCCGCGCCTGTGTCACAGGAAAACACGGTAAATTCGAAAGCATGCATTATTAGCTCCATGGTGGAGCTGGGTGGGGGTCCAGTGTTTTCACACAACAACCCAATCCATGAGCAGTGGGGGTTGATGCTCTGCAGGACTCAGGACCTGAGTCGAGGTAAATCCGTCATGGCCAAGGGCACCCTCCATCTCCCCACCTTCTGGACCCTCCTGGCTCTGGTCAGTGGCAGGTGTGCCTGGAAAGAGGACTCCCAGACATTCTTGGTGGTGGGACAGAGTTGCGGGATCCACTTGGCTTCTGATTAGAACACTGATGGACCCGCTCCCTTGAACTTTTCCCAAAACCAAGCTGTCTACCTCCTTAGCCTTGCCCACCCCCGCTGAGACCCCAAGTCTCTGATGCTTCTGGCAAAATTGTGTCTCACGTCCTTCCCACGCCGCATCCGTGTTGAGCTGTCCTGGTTCATGGTGGGTGTTCCCAAGTTACCTAATTCTGCCATCCATGGAGAGTCTTGTCATTGAAAATCCTAGGGTCTTGCTGGAGGGGAACATGTCAGTTCAAATGTGGAATAGGTCATGTCTTTGGAAAGCAGGGGTCTCGGATGTCAGAGAGAAAAATGCATTCACCTTTTTCTGCATAGGGAAAAGTTAGGATCGTCACGTAAGGTCTTGTTCCCTGAGGGTTTCTGTATTGATTAAGGCTCTCAACAGAAGCAGACTGTGGTGGTTAGTTTTATGTGTGAATGTGGCTGGACCTCAGGGTGCCCAGATATTTCAGCCAATAGGCCTCTGGGTGTGTCTGTGTGAGATGAGCATTGCATCAGTGGACTGAGTAAAGCAGATGCCCTCCCCAGTGTGGGTGATCCTCAGGCAATCCGGCAATCCTTTCCTGGCCTAAGGAGAACAGATAGCGGGTAAAGGAGAATCAGCTCCCTCCTGCCCTCCTCCCTCCCTCCCTCCTCACTGTCTCCAAGCTAGGATATATGTCTTCTCCTGCCTTCGGATGGGAATATACACAGACTGCTTCCCTGGGCCTCCAACCTGCAGACAGGAGACCGTGGGATGTTTCACCCCCCACAATCATGTGAGCCAATTCCCTTAATAATTCTATTTATATATATGTGTATGTGCATATATGCTACTGCTTTTGTTTCTCTGCAGAATGCTGACTCATACAAGAACCAGAAGGATGGAAAGATGGTAGATAGACAGATGATGATAGACAGATAGATAGATAGGAATGATGGGTAGATAGGTAGGATGATGGATGTAGGGATATGTGGACACAGAAATGGATGGATGGATGGATGGATGGATGAAGGGATACATGGACGGAGAGATGGATTGAAGATAGATAGAATCAATGGGTAGGTAGATAGGTAGGATAGTTGGATGTGTGGACAGATGGATGGATGGATGGATGGATGGATGGATGGATGTAGGAATACATGGATGGATGGATGTATGGATTGAAGATAGATAGAATCAATGGGTAGGTAGATAGGTAGGATAGATGGATGTGTGGACAGATGGATGGATGGATGGATGGGTGTAGGGATACATGGATATATGGATGGATGGATGATTGGATGGATGCATGGATGGGTGGATGGATGGATGGACACATATATTAATACATAGATATATAAGTGATACATGGAAAGATCTATGTCTACCTATAGGAGAGACAAAGACAGATAAAGTGAGCAAGAGATTTATTTTAAGGAAATGAGTTACAATCGGAGGCCAGCAAGTCTGAAATCTGCAGGGTTGACTAGCAGGCTGAGGCCCAGGGAAGCAGTGATGCTGCATTTTGAGGGTGAACACTATCTGGAGACAGAGAATTCCCGCTTCCTCAGAGGAGGTCAGTCTGTTTCCTCTTAAAGCTTTCAACTGATCAGACGAGGCCCACCCAGCCCATTATGGCAGCCACCTGATTTACCTAAAGTCCGCTCATTGAAATGTTAATCCAAAGGAAACACACACTGCAACATGTTGACTCGTGTTTGATCACAGATCTGGATACCGGGGTACTGCCAAGTGGACAACGTAACGCTTACTGTCACATGGCAGCAATGCAAAGGGGACGCTTTCAAGACACCCCCGTAGCTCCCAATCGAGTTGCTGAACTTCTTTCTCCCTTTGTGCAACAGACTGACCTTGTGGCTCGTCTTAAAGCAAAGAAAGGCACAAGGGAAGGCAGTTTGCTGTGTTATGTTTTTTGCGCTGTTTGTGCGGACATATCTTCTCCTTTCTTTTCCACCCCATAAACACAGTTTTCTGTTATTAAGTCTTAGGAGGGGATAAGAAAGAACACCCCCAGACGGTTTACATGGTGAAACAAAGAATAATGACAACCACTTCACGGGCAAACTTGTCCTCTTGCGTTTTCTTGATCTGATAACCCTCTGAGCTTTGTCACTAGAAACCTAAGTGACATCTTTCATTACGTCTGCAAAGACTCATCAGATGCATCAGGACAGGGTAGCTAAAACTTTCAATTCTCTTCCATGGGGTGAACGTTCTGAAATCCAGCAAGTGGGTAGCATGCGTGCCATGAAGACCCCAAAGATAAAGAGAACCCCACTGTGGGATCCTTGGCCCAATCTTCACGGAAAGATAAAGATCTGCTTCTCATGATCTTGTAAGTTTCACAACACTCAGCCCAATGGCCTCTACACCACCCAGGAAACCCAGCCCTTCTCCTGTCTCCAGAGGCCCCTGCAGTTCATGGTGGGAGGCGGGGCATGGGGTTCTGCATCTGTAGGACCACATGCCTCCCTGGCTAGCAGCTGACAGCACAGCTAAAGGTTGCATGTGCATGGGCAAGTTGTATGTAACTCATTAAGTTGAAAGCCCACAGAAAAACAAGGGACCTAGTTAGAGATGTATCAGGGCTATGTGTGAATGCAAAGAGGTTTCCAATGTAGATACAGGATGCATTATTATGGGCTGAATTCCAACCCTGCAAAACTCACCTGTTGGAGACCTCAGAATATGACCTGAACTGGAAATAGGATTTTTGCAGATGTAGTTAGGCTAAATGAAGTCACACTGCAGTAGGGTGGGTTCCTACTCCAATATGACTGTGGTCCTTATAAAAGGGAGAAATTTGGACACACACACACACACACACACTCACAGAAGGACAACCATGTCAGGACACAGGGAGAAGACCGGGTCTACGCACCAAGGAGGGGCACCAGCCTCAGCCCCGCCTGGATCTCAGACCCATAGCCTCAGCCCCACCTTGATCTCAGACTCCCAGCCTCCAGAACTGGGAAACATAAATATCTGTTTATTATTCCATGAGAAAATAAATTTTCAGACTCAGGTACTCTGTTATAGCAACCATAGGAAACCCATACCATCAACAGTTGGGACAATTTCTTACACAGCATTAGGACTCCAACCACTGTGGTTTTCTTCTCTGCCTCCTGCCCTAACCTGCTATTTCTCAGAAATGGAGAACAATCCCACAGAGGAGAGAACAACACCATTGCCTGGTCAAGGTTGGCTTGTCTCCACTGCAACCCTTGCTGGCCTCTGTACTCAAGCATGGTCTGTGGATGGCTTTCAGGAGGGACTCTTTATATCCATGACCACCTCAAGCTGGAGCTTTGCCTGGATCAGATGGATGAACATGCACTGCTCCATGGTGGTGTCTCTCCCATCAACTATCTAAGCAGGTACCCTGTGGGTCAGAGGCCATGAGAAAACATATGAACAGGCCTTGGCTTCAGGCCACCCCAGATTTCTCTATCTCAACTCTGGACCCCACAGGCATAAGGATCATCTCCGCAGAGTCATCTGCTAGGTCTTCAGCAAGCATCATGTGTTTCAGAGAATTGGATGCATTCCTGATACTACTCTGAACTCAAAATAATTGATCTGGAAACAATAACAAACGCTGACCAGAGATTCATTCACTGCTGGACCCTTCCAAATAACCCGTGGGTCAAAGATGGCAATGAAAACAGAAAAGACTTTGAATGAATGATGTTGCTGGCAGACACGGCCTCAGAGATGCCCACATCCTCTCTCCCAAATGCCCACACCCTAATCCCCATGGCTTAATCAGAATAATGCAGGTGCTTCCAGAATCCGGAAAAGACAAGGAAACAGATTTTCCCCTAGAGTCACCACAAGGAGCCAGCTTTGCCAATATTTTGACTTTTAACTGGGAAAACAGATTTTGGACTTCTGGCCACCTGGGCGGTAAGAAAGCAGGGTTCAGTTGCCTAAAGCCTGCGGTGCTTTGTCACAGTAGGGTGTTCATGCAAACGATAATTAGGACACAATGCCTCAAAGTACATAAGATGGGACCAAAGCAGTGAAAACAGGCAAATTCACAGCCGTGAATCCACTGATGAGACAAGAAGAAAAACTGCATGCCCACGGCCCAAGATTCCATCTTAAGTATCTAGAAAGAGCTACCTGAAACCAAAGTAAGGTAGAAGGAAGGAAACTATGAAATGAAGAGATCAGTAGAACAGGAGGGTGGGGGAGGAAAAGGTTCAGAGCTTATCCTTATGCCTGTAGGATCCAGAGTTTAGGTCCCACCATACAGCTGTTCTTAGGGTTGAATACAATGCACCAGCTGAAGGCTGGCTAGTTGGAAATGTCTGGTAAACATCCACTATTTACAATCAGATGCTCCCTAGCAAGTAACACCTTGCCTTGTGGAAACACCCTCCGAAAGTGACATACATTTGTCACTAACAGCATCTCTGTGACGTCTCTGCCTCCTGTCCGTACCCATCTCAACCAGGAAGAGAAAAAACGCAAACAACTCTCAAAACATCGGTGAGATCCAAGCCCAACGGTTAATTTTCTTGGTTAATTAACTGTTTAATGTATTTGTGTTTTCACTGTGCTTAGTACGATAATGACTTCAAGCTTTGTTGTAAGTAGGAAAGCTAGTTCGGGGCAATTGTTGGTGGAATGCTCCCACCGTCTGTGGGGATTGGAGTCAGGAGGTTGGCGGTGGGCACAGTCCCTGTAAGAGGCTTCCCCCTCTCCCAGCAGATACCGTTTCTTGCAGGGATGGATGAGAGTGTTGGGTTCTCACAGAGACTCTAAAGCTGGGAGCATGACCTTGTCACCTCCTGTGACCCAGATCCCCTTCTCAGAAAAGCAGAGATTGTGCCTCCTCACGAAGCTGTTGAACATTTCGATGCCCATTTACAATCACCTATAAATCAAATGTGGTTTCACTAAGAACTAATTTTGCACACTGCCCCTCCCCCCAAGTCCCAGGTGACCTCTCCCTTTCCATGTGTGAAGACTAAGAGCAGTAGAGGTTCTTCAAACTGAGATGCCCAAGGCACCAGAGACCGCTCGGGGGCAGAGGAGGGTCCCTGCACACACTTAATTTTAAAAGAATCAACGCGTGACCACAGAAATAAGGTTGTTTCTTTTCCAGTCAGCATTCAGCTCAAAGGCAAGCTCAAGAAAGTTCTAGAATTCTGGGTGAACAAGGGAAAGCAAGCCCTCCTCCAGGATAGATCCTACTATGACGTATGTCCCCAGTGGCCCCAAAGGCAACGCTCACCTTCTTAATATTCAATGCCAGCTATCACAATCCTGAAGGGCCCCGTGTCACCCACCTGGTCACATCTGTGTCGACGGCCGGGGAGGTGACTCACTCACAAAGCAGGTACAAGGGGCCCATGCAGGGGAAGGTCTGAATTCTCTGGAGCAGAGGCAATGCTCACATTTTCAGTTTGTCACCCTTCGCTCTCTATGCCCCAAGGACGCAAGAGCTGCCCGTCGGACACATGGAGACTTTTCAACATGGCGGGATCACCTCCCGCTACTTTCAAGTTTCATGGGTGGGAATCCCACGGATAAAACTGTTGCACCATTTCCTCCGAATCTGCTACTCTGTGAGTTAGCAAGCCCTCATTGGAACCGAATCAGAGCCTATCGGCTCTGGGGACATTAAGTCCTCTTCCTGGGGGACCTAGCAAGATGTGTGGTGAATTCAACACCTGCTGAAAGCGAAAATGAGAGGATACATGTTTCTTTCAGTGCACGAATGTTCTGTTTTTTTTCAACGTGTGGGAAAATCTTGACCACAGTCCACCTCATTCGGGAAGTCATGTCCCATACATTTTTTTCCCACTGCTAGGTGTATCAAAGCGTGTGGTACAGCCATGTTTCTTGCACCGATTTGACCACAATGACCACGGGCTCCAAACAAGCCTTTCAGCACCGAGGGCCCGGCAGACAGGAAGTGAAACACGTGTGCATTTCAGTGCGCTCACCTATTTCTGTTGTCGTGACTTGGACGGGATCACAGACCAAAGAGTTTCGAGCACGTCCCTGAGACAGTCAGAATCTGCAAAAACGGTGATAACAGAATGACAGTTTGAAGAGAGACAAACAAAAAAAATAGTGTGACATTGCCCAATCTTCAAAGAGTTCCTTCATCGGTTGGTGACAGGCATGATACGGTATATAACGCTGATATCGCTAGAGACGCCTTCAAAACGGTCGCCTCGCAGTTGTGTTCTGAAACAATCACGTTCACGGTGGGTCCGGAACGGTTTGCATCTCTTAAAACTGACGGTGTGGGAGGCTAACGTCCAAATTGTTTTAGGCTGCACAAGGACACTGGTGCTCATTTCCTGGGGCAGCCATAACCCAGGACGACGCACAGGTGACCAAAAGCAACAGAAATTTTTAACCTCCCAAGTCTAGGCCAGAAGTCTGAGATCCAGGCGGGGCGGGGCTGCTGAGATCCAGGCGGGGCAGGGCTGTGCTCCCTCCCGAGGCTCTAGGGGAGGGTCCTTCCTGCCTGTTCCACGTTTGGGGGCTCTAGGTGTTGCTGGGCTGGTGGCCGTGTCCCTCCCACATCTGCCTCTGTCCTCCGGCGGCTTCTCCTCTGTGTCTCTTGTTCTCTGGATCTTACAAGGACCCCGTCACTGGATTTAGAAGGACAACCTGATCCAGGATGGTCTCACATCAGATCCTTCATTTAATCACATCTGCAAAGACCCAGTTCCCTAAGAAAGCCCCATTCACAGGCTCCGGGGGTTAGAAAGTGGACACATCCTTTTGGGGTCACGTTTCCCGTCTCCCTCCCCCCACACCATGGCAGGCCACGAAGCAGGGTTTGCTGGCTCGGTGGAGGTGGTCAGCCTGGTCTCATTCCTGTACGGCCAGGGGCGGGGAGGGGAAGAGGGCTGTCCCACAGCGGGTGGGTGGGCAGAGCAGCAGGCACGGAGCCCTGAGCAGGGCACGTGGGGGGGGAACCTTGTGCCCCTGAAGGTGAGCGCAAAGAGGAAGCAGCCCCAGGTGGGGCCATCCCCGGCCAGTTGTCAGAAACCCCAACACGGAGCTGGCCGAGGGGAGCCAAGCTGAGCGCAGCAGAGAATAGGGGTGCACAAACCCGCTCCCTTTGCGGTCTGCCCTTGGGGACACCGTTCCACCCAGCACAACCCTACACAGGGCTGACATCGAAACCCGGACAAGGGTCCGAACGTCCCTCCCAGGGACGCTGCCGATGTCCTCCGGGCTGCCGCATCTCCGCCTCCTGCCGTCCCGTCCCGGGACTCACCGAGCAGCCCCCCACAAGGCGTGTGAGCAGAGGTGGCCCCCGGCACTCGGCCAGCCACCCCCAGCACACACACCCTCAGCCGCGCCGGGGCCGGTGAAAAGGTCAGGGTTGAAAGTCCCCACCTCCCGCAGGACAGAACCGAGACTTCTGTCTCGCCGCCGAGGGGGACGGACGCTGGGACCGCGCCCAGGCTGTGCACAGGGATCACTTCCCTCCCGGTGCATGTGAGTGTGTGCGCGTGGGTCTCCAACATCCCACTCACGGGGGCGTCCAGCCCGGCGCTGCTGCTGGGGACTCTCCCGGTTTAGCCCTGAAAATCCCTCTTCCCGGGAAGCCCCGGGGTCCCCACTACCTGGGCCAGTTGGTGGTCACAGCCGGGAACCCACTCCGAGCTGGCCCCTCGGAGGACCAGACCCCGGGGCGTGGGGGACGGTGGTGGCGCTGCTCTGGGAGGCCAGCGCTGGACGACACCTAACGTCACCATAGCCTCAGCTGCCCCCTGGCACCCTGCTTTGATCCGGGAACTCCAAGCTGCTCCTAACCCTAAGAAAAAAAAAAAAGCACCCATAGCGTTTAGGGTTTTTTCCCTCCTGCGTGCAAGGACTGGCAAGGACTAGCGTTCACATCAGGCCACTGGAGAATCTAGGATCCCCGTCCCCCCGTAGGACATCGCTGAGCACAGAAGACCCACACCCGCGCCCGCAGAGTCCTGTCCTCAGACCGCCCACGGCAACCCCAAGATGACTCAGCAACGTCCCTTGTCCTCTCACCCGCGGGGGAAATAGCTTTGCGATTTTATGGTACTTTTATCTTATTTTTTTTGTTTGTTTGTTTCATTTGTGTGTGTGCGGTAAGAAGGCCTCGTAGGAGACCTGCCTTCCCAGCCAATCTCTACACGCACCATGGCGTCCTGCTGCTCCCTAAATCCTTTTATTTTTTAATTTTTTAAAGATGGTTTGTTTGTTTGGGGGACAGAGGGGGAGAGAGATCATGAGCAGGGGGAGCTGGAGAGGGAGAAGCAGACCCTCCGCTGAGCAGGGAGCCCGACGTGGGATTCGATCCCAGGACCTGAACCCAAGGCTGATGCTTCGCCGATGGAGCCGCCCGGGCGTCCCGCAAGGACGTTTTCACCTTGCAAAGCTGGAAGTCTGTCCCCATGAGACACTCACGCCGGGTCGTCCTCCCCCAGCGCCGGGCAGCCACCACCTGTGCGTCTGATGGCTCCGGGGTCCCGGTGTATGTGGAGTGACATAGGAATTGTCCTCTGGTCTCTGGCTGTTGTCACTGAGCCCCGTGTCCTCGAGGTCCGTCCATGTCCGCGCGGGTGCCGCCTCCTGCGTCTTCCAGAGGGATGAAGGCAGGACCTCAAAGGCGTGTCGGCACCCCCGCGACCACAGCAGCGTTAGGACCCGTCGCCGAGGCGGGAGAACAAGCCAAGTGACTACTAGGGACGAGCCCGTGCAGAGCTGGGCCACCCCTGGGCTCTTTGCACAGGACCGCAAGCCCCATCTCTGGTCCTACAAACTGCAGGGAACGTACGCAGGCTGGACCCCAAGTCCAGGCCGTGGGGAAATGGCGGCTGGCCCTCCCCCGCGAGCCTGAACCGTTCCTAAGCTCTGGGCCCTTCCTGCTTCTCACTATGACCCCAAGACGCTCACCCCTTACCACAGGCACACCCCTCCACGCACGCTCACTACCAGCCATCACGGACGCGTGTCCGACCCGGCGGTGGGGATCCCGAAATGAATTCTGCATGCCCCCCGCCCCGAGGGAGGCAGACCACCGATCCCACCCCCAAATAGGTCCGCATCCTAATCCTCAGACCCTGGGCACACGTCCTGCTGGCTTTGCAAACAGGAGATTGGGGTTTCCCGTCGGCGTGAAGGCTGGTTATCGCGGAGCGGGATGGAGGTGGGCCGGAGACCCGGGGCTGTCTCGTGCGGGTGGCTGCAATGAAGGGTCCTTGGGCGTGGAAGACAGCAGCAGAATACAGAACGTCGGGCAGGAGGCACGAGGGTGCGCAGCAGGCTTTGCAGATGCGGGGAAAGACCCCAAGCCAACAGGCACAGGGCTGCAGGAGCTGGTCCAGCCACGGCGTCCCCGTGGAGAACTTGCCCTGCACGCACCTCTCTCCCAGCCGGATTTCCCCAACGCATTTTGCGACGGGAATGTGAGACTCTGAAAATGGGAAATGGCAAATAATCGCCATCCATCCCTGAGGAGGAGTCTCCAGGGGCTTCGTTCCTAAAACGCTAATAGGACAAAGGTGCCGGGGAAACCGTGATCAAGGTTTCACTCCGCGTTGCATGAATTGCGTGCTCTGGCTTCGTGCCCGGGGCCTCAGGCCGCCGCTCCCAAAACAGACTGAGCTGAAGGGCCATCCTCCCAGCCTGTTCCTCCGCACAATGGCAGCGGACGGAGGCCCCAGGAGGAGGGTTTTGAGGCGTGGGAAGGGCTGCAAGACAGAAGAAACAAGTCTCAGGAAGGGGCAGCACCAGCCATCATGATGTATCCAAGGGGCTGCAGCCCACGTGGGGGGCCCTCTTCAGGGATTCCCCTAACCAAAGCTGGAGAATCCCTTGCCATTGGCTCTGCCTACCCTGCAGCATCACGAGTCAACTTCAAGCCGAGCCACGGAGCCAGAATGCAAGGCCCGCCGCCCCACGAGTGGTTTTCAGGGTTCTCGAGGGTGCACAGTGAGATTGCAAGCACGTGTCCTGCCGTCCATGCGTCCGTCATGTGCTTCTGCAATACCTAGAATGCCTTGCACCCAGCGCGCTTCTGTTTAAAACCCCAGTCGGTCCCCCGTTGCCTCCCACCTGCCTCCTGGTAAGGGAACATAATAGTGTGCTCAGGGATGGCGTCACAAACACCCCACATGGGGCACCTTTAGCTGCAGACATTTATTGATCCTGGTCCTGGAGGCTGGGAGTGTGAAATCCAGGCAGGGCCGAGGCTGGGCGTGTGAGATCCAGGCAGGGCCGAGGCCGGGAGTCTGAGATCCAGGCAGGGCCGAGGCCGGGAGT